>DWDT01005135.1:0-10656 GCA_018245595.1 Microceris scylla
GAAATGAAATAAATATCTTGAGATATCAGCACACATGGCCTATTGGTCCATACGCCTAATATACTACATATGTACAATATTATCAAGTATCAATTCCATTACTCTCAGCTTATCGTATCATCAAATTAGATTTATTAGCAGCTGTTTTTGGTCTAATATGATTTACTCATTAGACATTATTTACTCGCACGTAGGCAGGTATGACTTCATAAGGTAGATAGGCGCAGAAGGTTGGTAGAGGTACGATTTCAAATATCTACTATTATCGCATTGAAACAGCGTGAAGTCATTCGCTGACGCCAACGATAGTGTCGTGAATAACGCTTTATAGCTATAGCAAGCTGTCGCGGCCGTAACGGGCGATAGCGGCGGCTATCTGCGCCATCTTATCGACGCAATATCGATTCCAATTATCGATTTCACGTACCTAATCTGCCTTAAATCAGATCAACGGGGTACCGATAGCGAATATGGCGCTGTTTAGATTTATAATCGAACTAGTGTTTGTGTTTGTAGGTAATTATTGCACTTCATTATGTGTTTATCTACTTTGTATAGAACCTTTGCTCTAGGGTACGATTGTGAAGGTCTGTTGTTGTTCTACCGTCTGTGAAAGGGTCGTGTGCCCGTCTAAGACTAGTCTGTTGGCTCTTTAGTTAACTTGAATGTCGAACTGGTGGTTGCAGTGGTTGGTATAGAATCCCTAACCAAGTATACTTAATAGAAAGATACTCCGAACTTCACTGACACAATATGGATTTAATAAACTCAATGGACTTTCTAGGACAGCTGGAGTTGCTCGTAAACTTATAGTACAGCACATATGAAAATAAAAAGGGGAATAAACGGGGGCATTAGCGTTCTTCCCGGGAGTCGCGAGTCCCACGAGAGGACCTTAATTACGCGTGTCACTCCGCCGCCGCGCACCACATGTGTGTTGGACGGAGCTAGCACTTCGTCACTCCTATTCACTGCGCTCGTTGTCTAATGAAGTATCGGACCAATGCTGGGAAGATTTTAATGTTATGTATGATTATTGTCGTCGTATCGGTTAAAAAACGGTTGAGGTCAGTGAAAGTCTTAGGTTTGTAAAGATCGTAGATTCGTATTAATAATATAAATAATATTTTGGTACAACGCACATGGCCATCTAATGCAAACTAGGCATATACTCTGCTGTAATAAATTGGACAGCTGGTGAAATACAAGGTATATTTATTTCTAAACACATAGGTATCTATCTGCATTGATAATAATTTTATGCGTAGATACAGAATAGTTGTACAGCACGCAAATATTTCTGTTTAGTAAAAGAAAACCCACAATCACTAGCTCAACGGTCAACCTCACTAAACACTGGACCAACAGGATTCCAAATATCTTCGAAGTTTTTATATATCTCTGGCGGGCCGTGATCGACTGTTCCATTTTTACAAAGCGTTTCTATGATTAAAGAGCATGATAGGTGGAAGGTCGCAGTTGTTATTGTTAGATAACTGTTATCAAACTTATCAACTAGTGATAAATCCGTTAAACCTTTCCAAAGGCCTCCAGGGCGATAGAAAAACTAAAAGTAAAATGTTAATGTCTAGTATACAGAAATCTATGATACATTAAACTAGTGGGCGAAAATCTGGACATCAAAGCGGGAATCCGCGCCAAGCAGTAGCATGCTTACGTGACTACTCAGGGTGTTTAGACGACTACTCAAGAGAACTTATTTATTCACTTCGGTACCCGTGACATTCGCGAGACAGGTACGATATTAAAATTTTTGACACAATGACTTAGAAAAATGGCTTGAAATAAATCTGCGGTAGGCTGTTCGGAAGATGTTAGTGCTGTGACGGTTTATTTCGGCCGCGGCACGCGGAGGACCCTAATGACGCGTCACTCAGCGACTCCCGCGCACCGCACATGTGGCGTAGCGCTTATAATTAACTGAACAAACATATGACGCTCACAACAATATCTTGTTTTTCTTAATAACCTTTTCGTTTTATTAAATAATTTGCAATATAATTACCAGCAAGTTCTGTTCTATTTGAAACCATTCTGTGTTTTGGACGAACGTATTGCGTACTTTATAAGTAGTTTTAATAATATTTTTAAATAGAGAATACATTTTTCATATATTTTTAACGTTCCTTTTATAATCTAATATCTATATATCTAATATATGTTATGAGTTTTCCACTCGTGACATCGTAAGTTTTGCATTTTGAGAAAAATTCAAAAGTAGGCAAATACGTTAGTTATACAGTGTAAACTTTTCTAGACGAGAACCTGCATTACTAAAATTTAAGGAATAGATATGACAGCTAGCCAACTAAGCTACATCTGTTATTTATTCTATTGTTCACACAAACGAATCCTATAGGATGTAAAACGCAAACAGTACTTTTATTTAATGAAAATTATCGTAATTAAGTTTTTATTACATTACTTCAAATTGAAATTAAACACTATATAGATGGTTATCTTTATAGATCGTAAAACTCGGCCTATTTAATTTTTTTTATTGTTTTGAGTTTCACTTTGTGGCTTCGTAATTTTGTTGGTTGAAAAAAAAAATTAAGTAGACTTAACGATACGGTTTCTATTAATCTATAACTCATATCTATTTTATTTGCGAACGCAGATACCGATTTTATTTAATGAAATGATTGTAGTTAGTTTTTAACTTTAAAAAATACTCCTAACCCTTAGTAACCTTAAATACCGCATACGATATATACTCATTGGCCTACTTATTCATTATATTTAACTTCCTACCATATTAGTTAGGATTTATCGCGATCGATAACATCTGAATCGAAAGTACCAGGTCGCTATAAACAGTTGTCGCTTCGCAGTAACGGAGAGCCTGTTCTCGACGTCGCTGTCGACGTTCGGCGTGCCCACGCCGCCGCCCAACTCGCCGTACTCGCCGCTGCAGCTCGACCTCAACTGCTCGCAGCGGTTGCTGCTCACTGACAAGTAAGTTATGCACTAAAATCTCTATTCCTCTTACTTATAACTTTAGCGAATAGTACAATCTTATAATATATCGTCGCCACCAGCGAATGGACGTGTTACCAGTGATAGTTGCAGGATAAAAGACGTTTGGAGGTGTTTCCTTCATGTACATGGAAAACATCGCTACCGTGTAGAACCTATTCTTGTATACGAAACTCTTTTGTTTAAAAGCTATGAAGAGACATAATATGTTGTACACCTATAAGTATAGCACGTAGGTACATATACTGGTACGATAAATATATAGAAGCTAACCTGAGATGATTTATAATTAAATACTTAATCTTCACAGGTTTTTTTACGTCAAAAGTAGCGAACGAGCAGGCAGCAGTATAAATAAGTCTATTTTCAATGTAAGATAGTTTAGTCAGTATTCATACATAACAAGACTGCAGTAACAGAATTGCTAATAACGTTAATCCAATACGTGTTATAAGCGCAGTTAGTATGAGAAAAATGTGTATTGGTTGAAGTATTATAGATATTTAGCTATACTTCAAAAATAGTAGCTATATGTAAGTATGTACGTATGGGTGCGTCTGACGTTACATCTGTGGTATATGTATGTATGTGTTAGTGTGTACATATGTGTTCGTCCATTTCATGTGTAGCGGGATTCATCCTGTAATTCGCCCGCTGGTGCTCGCTCCGCTGCCTAATTGTTTAACTATGAATGCTAATGGATATCCTTTCATATCGGATCGTTCTCTGTTCAAAATGGAAATGTTCGAATACATTCTGGTAACTTCGAAATGGTTTCACGTTTAAATGTTACGTTATTGGCTACTAGAACCTTTGATTATAATATCTATATTTTATTTCACTATTATCAACACTCCATTTCCGTTCACTACTGGACGTATTGTTGGACCTCTCCAACAATACGTCTCTAAACCTCCATCTTCAGCTCTTCCCCTGCTATCCCTTCAGTTTGGTTTTCCACCACCGTCAGCCACGTTGTGTAAATGATCACTCCACTTAGCTGCAGGGCACTCTATGGCATATTTATCGAGACATGACCTCCACTATACTTTACCTCTTTGTATTTATAATAATAATATGACATCACAACTCACTCACGGCCATTTCATCCAAAATTGGTCAGAGCGTGTACTATACACACATTATGTTTTATCGTTTATAAGTTACATCATTTTGTTTGTTCGGAATAGATATCAAATACACATTTTCAAATTACACTTACATACTACAATACACACACATCTTGCTTCACCTGTCGGAATCCCTAATCACTTGACCAACATACCCTATTATTATACTATATTTCAGTAATAGTGTAATTATGGCAATTTTACGAGAAAGCATCGGACACTCAATAGGTATATGACATTAAATTATAAGGCTTTTACGTCATTTTCATGATTGTTTTGTAAACGCATGTCACTTAAGAACGTATACAGATATGTATGTATATATGTAGGTACTAAGCAATATATGTATTTTACTCCTTTAGATACATCAAGTGTATGTACCTTATATTTATCACAAAATGTTGTATCCCATAGGGAGCCCGGCAAAATGGAGGACAAGATGGGCAAGGCGTGCATAGGCGAGCCGGTGTGCTGTTCCGGAGACCAGCGGCAGCTGCTGGAGGGTATCGGCATGATGCAGCCGCTCACCATCAAGACCGAGCAGGCCAAGCGTTCCTGTAACACCTGTCTTACTAACAACTCGCCTAAAAAGGTCAGTTTGACGACAAAAATTATGTGTATGTGTAATCTTTTGATACAACTTTTGATACGACTTTTGATACAACTTAATTTAGCTTCAGTAAACAAGGCATGTTAAAGTTCCGATGCTAAGGAAAGACAGGAAGATTTATGCTAATATCGTGTGCCTATTAAAAACCTTCGACAACTCAGATGTAGTGAAATTGTAAAGGAACCTATCACTATAGGTTGTTGCGTGTACTTATTGAATAGTGTCTAGAATAATTTTCTTTGCTTTGCCGAAATTTTATACTTGGATACTTTGACAATCAGTAAAATTAGTTTCGTTTTCGTAGCTTTGAATCATATATAATAATTTAAACATATATAGATAATGCAGCTATAAGTTTAGAGTATTATAGGACATACAAACCAACTTTCTATAGTTTTAGCGTCTCCAACAATTTCTACGATCCTACTTCCCTTATCAATTATACAAGCGTTTGTTAACGTTTGCTATTTCCCCCGACACTGTGTGTCGCAACACTGTTGACGATTCATATTGTTCGTGATACACACTATTGCAAGATTGTTAGCTTCCATTTCAATTCAATGAGATGATAAACTATATATATAATAATGTATATGTATTTATCTTTATATACTTACGCCCAAAACGGTTTTTAGTGCTCATAATCCGATTATTTGTGTGTTAAAATGTTAAAGCACATTGTAATTTGTAGATAATCCACACGGAGGGCGGATGCAGCAGGACCAACCCGGTGACATGGTTAGGCGTGGGCGGGCAGTGTGCCAACGTGGTGCAGGTGAAACGCGAGCCGCTGCTCTCCGAGCTCGTGGCCGTCAAGCTGGAGCAGGCCTCGCCCGGGCACAAGCCCGACCCACCCGTGCCCTCCTCTATGAACAATGGTGAGTGTAGTTCCCATTCGGTTGAAGCTATACCTATCTACGTAGGTATGTCGATTGATTAGATACATACATAAATGCATTAGATCTTCTAGAAAGGTGCAAAAAGAGCTCTCGGTTAAGCCGGCCATTGGATACTTTTCTGGTGTTGCACATGTCCATAGGCGTCGGTGACTACTAACCACCACCCGTGACCCGATGACCTGTTTACCCAGGTAAATATAAAAAAAAACCACATCGAAACTCACGAGTCTCTTGAAATCACCAGTTACTCGGGTGTCCCCAGTACCAACTTCCGAGGATTGAGTAGAAAGAATCATGAATCATTATAATTTTCAAGCCGTAACCGGTCACTCTTTGCTGTTCGCGGCAAATTGAGGTGTAATATGAGCTACGCGGTTAGTGATACAGCTCTTGTGACATATGTATTTATTTGATGCACACAAAGGACATTTCGTTTTAGTCTTATTGGCTTAAACACTAATTTAATTATTTTATTGTTAAAAAAACAGTGATAGCTTAGCAAAAAGCAGTGATAGCCTAGTGGTTAAGAATTCAGCCTCCCACTCCGGGGGTGTTAGGTTCAAATCCGCGGCGTGCATCTCTTTACAAAAGTGCGTTTTAAATTTAAATATCACTTGGTAACGGTGAAGAAAAACATCGTGAGAAAACTTACATACCTTAGGATTTATAAAAAAAAAATCTAAGGTGTGTAAAGTCTGCCAACCCGCACTTGGCCAGTGTGACAGAGACAGAGGAGACCCATATTTCAACAGTGGAATGATATATGGGTCGATTATTTTGTTTTCATTGTATAATTCTGCCATATAACAGCGACTACAGTTTTAAATGCAATGTCATTGCTAGCGAGCGACGAGAACGTTTTTGCTTATATTGTAAATATTCGTACCGGTGGCGCCGAAGGACAGCGAGTGCAAAAAATAAATAGTTTCTTAAAAGTCAATATTGATCTGTTGGTTACGCTTCCGCCTGGCCGTGGCTTAAATTTAACGCTACCAATTTATATTCTCCTGGTAGCTTCTTAGGTACATGCACCAACTTCTGTCTAGATTTTTGTATATAGACTTTATAAGTGACTATATCTATGTATACAGAGTCTAAAAAGGACCTTGTAGTTTCTTTGTAAACGACTCTGGCCGCTCGGTCGATTGTTTGACATATTTAATTAAGTGTCTGTTGTAGTTTTAAACAGCCTTGGCAACCATTGACCCAGGTTTTCATTTCGTTTCAGCTATTGTGTAACTAATTCATTGAAGTAACGAGAAAAAACACCCGGAAACAAAAACAATAGTGGCAAAACGTGAATTCTTATCAGTGTATCTTATGTATGCAATTTGTCTGTCAAAGTTCCCAAATTTAAAGAACAGCCTTTTTGGTTTTTTCTAAATTATTTAATAGGTAATAACTTTTTTGTTGTATATTTTAGAAATAATTATATTTCATCACAAAAATTGTACTAGAAATCTAACTTATAATAAAATTAAATTGTTAGCTAACGCGACTACTTTCACAATACTGTTATATGTATGTACTTCGTGTAAGGTTATGAAGTTTTCGCAGGATCGATTCCTGTTGGCATCGCAGTGGCGAGACAGCGAGTGGGCGACGCAGGGCTTCTGGCTGCTCTCTCCCAGAAAGATAACCATCGATTACATGACTTGGGTAAGTGCATTTTTGTTTCATAAATAAAAATCGTGATGAACAACGGAAAACATCCAGTTTTTCTATTGTACATTTTCCTAACTTAGATAGATAGATAGATAGATAGATAAGCATTTATTCCATCACAAAAAAGAATGAAGAACGAATACAGAAACAAAACAACAAAAAAAAAAATTATGATGAAAAAAAAACCTTAGCTAAACAGTATTAAAAATTAAACTAAGACAAAACATTACATGTGATGGAAAGGGTTAGTGTAGTTTGTGTAGGGTATTAGTGGTTCATAATCATGTTATTAAAAAGTATTCGTATCTACCCGACCCCGGTTTTATCGGTCCCACCAGGTAGGGTTAGACGTTTTACAAGCAGTCGCGTCCGATTAAAAATTGTGTTATTTCTCCCTCGCAAGTGCTTATACGACACTGTTCGCATTTGTCGAGTATGGGGGCTGCAACCCTCTCGCCGCTACTCGTGACAGTTAGTCGTTAGATCTAGATATGGAGGATTAAAAATAATTAAAAAAATTCTGTTCGTTACTTCTTATTAAGCTTTTAACCCTTTTAATACGTCCAACATTTTTTGATTGGATGTTTTTTTATCCGTCATTCGTTTCGTGTGATAGATGCGGTTAAAGTACAAATCCCATACCCGGCAAGTGGGAACTACGGTTATGGTTCATCTGTTGTTATTCTTGGTTAGTGTTTGGCTACAAATATATTCGAAAGTGAAAGCCGCTTCTGATCAATTCTTCTTCCAGAAGGAGTGTTATTTCTAGAACTTTCGCAGTACGAATTGATGTTCGCAGTATGAATTGAGTATTTGATTAAGATGTGACTTATTTTAATAATATCTACATTACTTAACAAATCCACAACTGTTTGTTACCTTTAGTACTGCGAAAACAATCAGTGTATAATTTACTATTACCCAAATCATCCTCTCTACGTGGCTCTTGTTAAATAAAACATGGTGTTTAAAAAGGTATGATTCCAAAACAATTGAAATTTCCATTCGCGGGACAGCGCACGCACAAAAAGCGGCGATAAGGTAGGCGGAAAGAGACCAAAAAAATACTGTCAGTTCGCGTGAGTATGTCGAGATCGTTAAAGACCCCGCAATTTATGGCACCGTTGGGAATCAAATTAAATCGTGAACGCTCTCGTATACCCACATTTCTTCTAGGTGACCTCCAGAAGCGGGCTAATGTGTAAACTTTGGCCATATTTTTTTTTAAGCCACCACTTCCATTTTCACCCGTTTGTTGGCAAAAGTTGGCGAGCCGTTTTTCATATTCATTCTTAATGCTAATGCATGTAATGTTATTCCCAATTTCCATTTACGCCCTTCCATCTGTAACTTCCAGCGAGCGTCACTAACTTTTGGGTCGTCATATAAAGGGGCTTATGTGAAATTTTTGATCATGATTATTGAATGTTGTTTGTGAAACAACTAATGTTTTCCACGATATTTTTCATTTGTTTTATTGACTGAAACAAACTATGTGCATTTTTATGTGTTTAACAGTAGCTAACCACAATGTTTCTCATGTAGGAAGTCTTCATTCGCAAGTACTTGACCGAGCAGCCAATAAATTATCATATAGGTGTACTTTTACTGAATTTTTCATCTCTTTTGGGATACAGTGATGCGCTAACTCAAGGTATATGCGCTTTAAAATATAAAAACGATATGTTAGGGAAAGTGATTATAATTTTAATACGAGTACCAGTAACAAAATAACATCAAATTATTGAAATAAATCATTAATTTCAATGTATGCTGCAGTTTCCGATGGTTTTTATGTATATTTACTATCAATATTAGCGGATATGATATATCATATAGTCATTGTTATAAATGAAGTTCTTACATGAGCTGAATTCTCGTCCACAAAATTGACTTTTGTAACATAATAACAACAATATCTGGTGCATATCTTGAACGGTATAAATCGTCTCAAGACAGCGCAAGCAAAAATGTATTGCTCTGTCTCGGTCAAAGTTTATATTTCAATCACGAGCGTAATGTTTTTTAATATTTTATTATTAAAAAAAAAATAATAGTTGCCATCAATAATTAATTCTTAAGTTCTATTGTTAAATAATTGTTCATTATAACTATTTCGATGATGCGGAAATTGAGAAATGATGTAAAATTCCAACTATAAAACAGCACATTGATTTGTTCTTCCGCTTTAAGAAAAGGAGAGTGGACCGACTTAAACCATCTCATGTTATTGTCGGATCAAATAATCAATTAAATACAAATGAATGATGATGATGAACTGAATGATGATGAACTGAATGATTATGATGAACTGAATGATCAGCTTGAGCATGAACGTATAACACCGTAAGGATTTTCTTCAAAACAAATATTTTGTCGAATCTCTCGTCACTTGTACGGATAACTGTAGCTGAAACTTTTAAGTTCATGTTGTGATTTACATCCATTTTTAAGGCTTTACAGTCAATTAGCTTCAGCTTTGATCGTATATATGCTATATATGCATAACTTCTTTGCATTTAACTTTTTGTAATACGGTATGTATAAATTGCTTTTAAAGTTAATAAGATTTTCTATGGTTTTTTGAATTTTTGAACTCTATAACCGATGAGATAGGAAGATCATCGAGTGGCAGCCATGTCTCGGTAAAACGTGCGTCATTCGCCCTCTAACTAGGTGATCTGACTACGTGAAGGAGTCGATGGGAAACTACTGGATTTGGAAGGCCCAGGACCGGAAGAGAGAGATGATGATGATAATCAGATTTTATACAATTGTATTGATTGATCTACTTCATCTCTTCTTAACTTAGAGGCTTATAATTAAGTTCCACAAGTTTTATAAATTCAATATTGTAAAAGGGAAGACAGATATCATGAGTAAACGTGCACACCTCATATCTTTATAATGTTCTCGGCGTAAAAATTCTACCAAAATGAAATTGTGCAGGGTGAAAAAGATATTAGTGTCCAATATAATAGTTAAAATTTGAATATCCATTTTATGTAGCTGGTTACGTTATTTATATTCTAGATTTAAATTGGTAAATAAGAAAGAGCCTAATGGAGAACACTGAAGTAGAAATCGTGCTTAGTCATAGACGCAGTATTATCCTAGAGTACAAAGATGGATACACTGAGAGAAACAAGGAACTTAGCAAGCGAGGAACAATTTAGGAACAAGGAACATAGCATACAAGCAACAATACAGAGAAACAAGGAACAGTAATACGTGCTTCTGAAGCAGAGGCACTGCTCAAGAACGAGAAACTTTATACAACAATTTCAGCACATGACAGTGAACAGAGATAGTTTATATAACATTTCGATACTGCACAACTCTATCTGCGATA
>DWDT01005136.1:0-10655 GCA_018245595.1 Microceris scylla
GTAAACCACATTTGGAACATAGTGAAGGATTTTGCTGAAGTCACGAAACACTAAAACAGGCTTTCAATCTCCTTTAGAAATATCAATTGTGCCTGATCTCAAGGAAATTTCACTGCTTTTTATAATTGAAAACATATACATATTTATAAGAACACATAATATACTGAATAGAAGATTGCTTACACAGTCTTTTAATATTGGTAATGTATAAATTTCGTAATGTAAAAATGGTCTGGAAATTAAAATCAATTACATGCAGAGGAAGAAAAAAAGGAGCATAGGCTGCCTTCCTGTCCGGTAGTCTAACGATCTGGAGAAGACTTGAGGTTCCAACAGGATTCATAGGGTTCAGGACCAGGTAAATTGGCACTGATTAGACAAGGTCTATGTTCAGAGGTACACTTCCACTGATGTATCAATGTAATAGCGAATTACAACTTACAATCATTGAACTCATTAAACTTTTTTTTATTTTATTCTCTACATTGAATGTATTGTAGAATTTAATCATTGTAAGTACCACATAGTAAGATGTAATAAAAGTTTTGTTAGAAATTGTAATTAAATCATACATTATAAATACATTTGAATAATAAATTTGAATTTTTTACAGGCTTTTAAGGCTTACACATTGTCAAGTTATAATAATTTGTAAGTTCTGTGGTTTGTTTTATTAATATTGTAATAAAACAAAATCATTCATTTCATTATATTCTCTTAATTCAAATTATAAAAGAAACCTTGATTTTAATTTATACATATACTTAATAGTATTATACAATCATTTAAGACATTTGACTAAATGCAGTATAAATAAAGAGGAAAAAACAAGAATATTAAATTTGACTTCCCAATTGATATAATAAAAAACTCAACATGATAGTCCATTGAAATCATGTAAAGACAACAAATTCATTTCTACACAGTAACAGACTCTACCATAGTTTTTTTAATAAGTTCTCCAAAATTTTCTTCAGTTTCAATAGCGTCACCACTCTCACCAGCTGTGGTTGTTGGTTGGGTTGGTGCCTCCTGGGCTTCTTGAGTTGTCTGGTCCGAGTGGTCCAAGTTTAAAAGAGTATTGTGACTAAACCAGTTTTCATCATTCTCAATGGCTTGTAACTTATTGCTACTTTGATATGGCAATGTCATTAAATTAGTATAATGAGTGTCACTTTTGTTTTCTGTATTGACACATTCCGAGTTGGGCTTGTACATCTCATAATGAGCCTGCTGCATGGTGTGATATTGTAAAGTATTGTGCTCCAGTACACTTGCATTTGGTTTATGCAAATAATCTGGAATATATACATGTCCATAGTGATTGAACATGGACATTTGTGAATTGTGTGCAAACTCTTCAAAACTTGTTGCATTAAAACTTTGTAATCCTTTAAAATGTGTGTTATCTGAATGTTGCTCATATGAATAATTGAGATCACATGGAAAATTTTGCAAGCTGTTGGTCATGGAACTAAATTCCATTGTGCTAACTGTAGAGTAAGGTGGGCCTTTACCCTGGAGCATATTAGAAGTGTATGGATCATGGCTCTGATGGTCTGAGTTATCTTCAAAGTTAATAATGTTTTCATTACTGATGCATCTTTGACCTGCTTCATTATTAAAATTATATCCAACATCTTTCGGCATGGCACTTTGAGGCGTGACACCATTTACATCACAATGAACATTACTAAAATTGCCAGTGTTTACACAAGACTCTACTTCTACCCTCGGGGTAAGATTAACATCACGCACCAATCCATCTTCATGACTCAGACATCTCTCCCTTTCATATGATGCAGCTGGAATACATGGGTTGTTTGTGTTAAGTTCGACCCATTGCCTCTTAGCTGCTTCTTGATGTTCTTCATTCTTCTTTTCTAGACCTAGTCTCATAAGGGTTTGGATAAAATGAGTTCGAACTCTTATAGGATTGAACTCTATTCTTCCAGAAGTATTGCCGCACCCATCTCTAGTACAACCACAAGGGAAGTTTAATCTGTCCACTTGGCATTTAATGCCAGCTAAGCTGCAAGAACAATTTTCAGGATTACATATACCTTTACAAGCACACCCACAGAACTCTCGTGATGTTCTGATATCCCTGCATTCGTCTTTTTCGTAGCCTTCTATTTTTCTAACACCCGCTGCTCTTAGGAGAGCTCGCCTTTGACGGGTAGGCACAGGTTGTAAAAAGTAATAACTGTCCAAATCTAATTCTGACTCGGAAATGTCACTTGTTTCTTCTTCAGTGTCACTGTCTTCACTTGATGAAAGAACAACACCTTGTAGAGAGTGCCTTTCACTTTTCAGTTGCTGTAGTATCTGCCGGTGTAACCTTCGTTGTTCCAGGGCATGTTCAACTAAAGAAAAACTTTGTGTATGAGTATGCACCCATTCCATTCCTAGAGTGGATCCCCCTTGTGATGGGACACAGGAGAAGCCTTGTGCTCTGGGAAAATAGAAAACTGTCACATTATCAAATTGAATTTTTTCCTTCTTTTTTTTCGGCTGAGGCATGTCATCACGGTCATCCTGACATTTCCTTTTAAGGCTACTTCTTAGAGGTTTACTGACTGAATCAGTAGAATTATGGCCATCTTCATTCTTACTACTACTTTCAGGATTATCTATAGCACTTTTACCTGTTTCCAAAGATTTAATGTTACTTAGACCGCTCGAACTAGGGAGTGAGAGGTTGAAATTTGGTAGCTTAGAATCATCTGGGGTTTCAGATCCAAGGCCTGAATCACTGCCATCACAGCGATCTTGCACTTCTTCCTCTCTTTCATTTGATGTACCATCTGGTGGTAGGCTTCCAAGTGCAGAGTCCTCACTGTCTGCTGATGCAGTGTCCGTCTTTATATCATCAATATCACTAAGGGTATCATTGTCATCTATTTTTATAGCATAATCTATTTTACTATCACTGCTCTCATAAAACTGAGAGTTATTACTATTTATATTTTGTTCATCATTAGAGCTAAGATCTTCAACATCATCATCACTATTTTTCTCATCTCTAACCAAAGCACACTCTTGATCCAAACAGCCGCCTTCTGCGTTTGAAGGCACGTCTTGATCCCTCTGCACCTCCTGCTTCTGCTGTTCTCCCAAATCAGATATTACAAAGTCCATTGCTACCTGTAAATAAATATGTCAATTTTGAACAATATGTACACATTTAACAGGTAGGTATTGTTACAGAATGTACAGTCAAGGTTAGCCACCTGTTCTAAATATGCGATCGACACAAAAATTACGTAGATGTCCAAAATAACTTTTTAAACATTTATTATTAGCAATTAATAACAAAACTGCTGGGACGGTTTTCTGTGCCACTCACAACAGTCGGTTGGTACTTTAGGTGCGCCCCGTCATAAATCAAATTAAATGATAATCCAAAACCGGTACCTGATTCGGAAGATTGTGGTCTTGGCGAGCTTCACCGATACTCGCGTCCGTCTCTTCGAATTCTCCAATCCATGTTGTCTGGTTTATATCTGTGGCACACCTGCACACTCTGTGTTCAATATCATCTACATCAACAGTCAACACACCAAGTAATCATATTTTCTGTAAACTCGGCCATCAAACTGACTTATTGAGCAAATATCACTTCAATGTTCACCACTATAAGGTCTTTTTTTATCACTTAGATTTTCTTGTGTTCTCTATTTATTTATTTTGATAAAGACGTTTCACAATATGCTTCGTAACAGGGAAATATTACTAACAATATGGTGTAAGTTTTTTACACTAACATTGATCTTATATTGCGAGTTCAGCAGAACAAAAACTTGTAGCGCTATTCTTGTAGGAGAGCCCACTTTTACTCTATCAACGACGATGTTCCCAGCTCGCGTAATCGTGTTGGACGACTCTTGTGCGACGCAGGCACGTTACTACCTTACCAGATAGAAAATCCTGCTATCACTTACAACACTATGTCCCGCTGCGACTTCTTTATTTGGTAGGTTTCACTTGCGTTGTTCGACGTGACATTACCCCCTCTGCACTCTTCGCCCCGGCCTTGCGACCCTCCGCTCCGCGTCCACCCGTAGAGCCCGCGCAAGCGCGTTCAGTTTATCGCGATGTAGTAATACCATATCTTAAATAAAATTTCCCTTTCAAGAAGCTGTATAGTTTTTGTGATTTAATTTATATATTTAATCAGTGGTCTTTTTAAACAATTCCTAAAAAAATTAATAATGTTATCAGTAATTTAATGATATCCAATATTTGATTATTTGATATGGATTATTTCATTCAGAGATATAACTGTAGCTTAATTATATAAGAATTTGCTGATCTGTTTCTTAAAATAAATTACATTCTGTTATTTTAAGGTAATTATTCATTTAAAATTATAGTCACAAGCCGTGTTTGTTTAGTTTTATGATTGCATAATCATTAGCTTGTTAGGTGCTCGCGTTAGTCAATATCAAACAAAGTCGAACAACAATCTATTATCCATATAATATATATTAGGCTGTTCTTTATAAAATGTTAAAGATGATAAAAATGTTTGAATAAAATAGAGCTAGGTAATGATATAATATCTGCGTGTAAAGCTTTTTGTATGTGAAAAGACTAACAACCAAATACGCCAGAGTCATAACTAACCATTGTCTTCCATGAACATCTGCAACAATATACGAATAGTTTCATACGAACGGGACTGTTTCTGTCACTAAATATTGATTATTATTAATACTGTTAGCTACTTTAAATCAATCCAGTTAATATTAGGAAGTTGTATGAACTGTATACATGTTTAACGTCAATGTTATTTTACACCTTTTCTCTCCCGCTTGTGCTATACAAATTTAGATACATTTCAACATTCCATTACCGCCTAGCATTACAATTTATACCTAGTAAAAAATATATCTCGAGTAATCTTAAATTTTAATTAAAAATTATTATAATTGATTTAAATATATGAAAATATTTCCCGTCAAAATGGGAACGACGTGACTAGCAGCACAAAGTCTCAATCTTTTGCTCTTGGATCAACACGACAGGTCTCGTTCAACATAAACTCATACGTCTATGTCATAATTATGAGTTTTATGACTTTTAGGCATTATTTCATAAACACAAGCATGCAATCCTTTGTAAGGCTATCTGTAGGGAGATTTTTCTTTACATCAATAGGTATATTTTGCATAGATACAATTTTTTTATGTTATTTAGGTACAGAGCAGATTTCGGTTATTACTGAAACATTGTTTATGCTATACTTCTAATAATAATCTGGTCACTGGTATTTTTAACTGCTTATATTACCAGTTCGGCGAGAAATATTGAAATTAATTCTTGTGATAGCGGGCTCGATTGATTATATGATTTCTATTATCGACATAGTGGGTACGGTTGACTATATGCGAATGTTCTTCAAATAAATTGGCACTCGACGGCGGCAGTCGACATTAATATAGGGCGAGGTGGCAGACTATACACACCAACCATGTATACGATAATCAATAGATATTTCAGGAGGCTTTCGCGGAGGGCGAAAGCGACGCTTGCATAGGGCTTTCTCGCTCTCGCCTGTAATTTATGTAGGCAACAGCAGAACGTCAGATAAAACACAACTTATTTTCAAATTAGCTTTTGTAACAGAATAATAATGTTTGTAATGGAAACGTATGGTCTACTTTCATTTCCCAAAACATTATTCTTATTAGGTATATAGGTACATGTCCGGCACGTAACAAGGTAGGTATAGGGTACCGAGAGCCACAAATCTCTATACTTACGGATCTGACGTGCTGCTCTACATTGTATTGCATGTTTATTAATAATCGCCTTTTGTCCAGTCCACAGAGATAAATGGTAGTTCTAAAAGCTTTGACGGTGATGTGACGGGAGGCCAATGCTCCGACCTACTAATTACAATCTACATAATTAGCTCTACAGCGAGATTTTCAAAAGTAAAGCCAATAGTACATAATGAATAACAATATAAAGTCTAGTGATTTTTATATACTTTTGAATTTGCAAAAATAGCAAAGCAATGAAATTATACAATATAGATGACTCTATAAGCAATATAAGTTATTGAGTAGTTAAGTAATAAACTTGTCCTGAAAAAACAATTATTGAGTTATTAACCCGATAAAAGTTACATCAATTTGTTGGTTTTTCGCATAAATTGATTGTGGTTATCAGTTTGTCACAGTCCATTACTGGCAACTCATGTCCGACCGAATCAGGTTTTTCGGCCGAAACCGAAACCGAAACTTACTTAGACATATTTAAAATTTCTAATGCATACTGAGATCTAGTGTATTTTCAGTTTTGCACGACTCATAAGAAGAAGCATAGAGTGTGCTTATACGATCTCAAATTTTTTTAAATATTCTGAGGAATTCTGAACTTTATTATAAACAGGAATATGCAATTTGTTCTGGATTTATAATATTCGGGACATTCATTTTGTATTCATATTATAGGTTATTGCGAATTAAAAACAGATTCATGTTTTTTGTCGAATGCCTATGCCGCGAAATTCGCCAAAGACGTACGATAATTCATGAACACTCGAGTTTCGGCGCGGCCGAAAGGTTCGGCCATTTTTTGGCCGAAACCGATACTAAGGACGAAACTGACGAAACCGAAACCGCACCTTCGGTCGGTCACTACTGGTAACTCTCTCTAAAATCCCCTAATGAGAGCGATTGTGTCCTACTTCTGGCTTGCTGTATCCTGCTCCTGCCAACTCTTGCCACCTGCGAAATGTACGCAACATTTAACTTTCTTTTTCTTGATTTTGGTACATAAGTTGTTGTCATCATCTTATATACCGTAAAAATAACAGCGTTTTATCTGAACAATACAGCTATACCGCAGTGTTGCCGGTCCCTATGTACTGTGCAGAGCTGTATGTAGCGGTGCCTATATACTGGGAAGCCCAGCCGTCGTCGCCTGTTGTCTGTTATATGTATGTACATAGGTAGCTACGTAAACCTGTATTTTACGTTCACATGGAGACGCCGGTAAAACCAACTGGGTATATAGATAACTGTTTTATGTAACATCAGTTATGTTATAGACTTTTTATATACTTAAGTTATTTTTATATACTTAAGTACCGAGACGGTCTGGCTATCTGGCTTTCAATGATCACTGTCCGATATGACCGGAAACAACGAAGGCTTGAATGTTGATTTGTGATGTCGTTTTATTTATTTATTTAGTCGTTATTGTACTTTTACTATGCAGGTGTCTTTCTATGTTGAAATTCCTAGTTTTCTAACTTGAAATGGCTCGGAGTATAGATATGTGCCCGTGGTATCGCAATAGACTCACCCCCTATTTTATAACGTGAGGTAAACGTAGGTGGTAAAACCCTCTCAATATGAGAGGAGACCCGTATTCCAGCAGTGGAATTGTAATGGGTTGAAAAAAAAAACGTAGGTGGTGAAACGTGGCAGTGCACTACCCTCTGCCTACCTCTTCGGGGATTGCAGGCGTGATGTTACATATACTTTTAGCGTTAAGCCTTCCTTACAAGTCAACCAGGTGAAATCATATAGTAACGAAACGTAAATGTCTTAAAGGACTATTGGATATAGTTAATTTAATTGTCCAATACGTAACAATACAAGCGTACATACATACAGCAAAGCATGTAAGGCTCGTTTTATATTCAATTTAATGCTTTCAAACTTGATTCTTCAATTGTATTTGCGTCGTAGAAGACGCACAGCAACTCTGTAAGGATATACTGGCTCAATCCTCTCTGTCTACTCAGTATGGCACTTAGCGTGAAAAATAAATCGTGAAAATAAAAAGTAGGAAAAACAGTGAACATACAACATTTACAATTACATAGCCCCTATAAATTATTTGTTAACTGGCAGCTACGGAGATATTCTAAGGATAAGGGTATATTGTAACAGGGTGGAGGGTGGGAGGTAGACGAGGCTAGATTAAATTTCGCACCACACCGCTGCGCAGCCTCGAGCCCGCCTGTGTTTATCAGCGCGAGGGTTGCAATTGCTTCCTGGGTGCATTTCAGCTCGTAATCCTCACCTTCCTATATTTATAAGGGAATACCTAATATGTACATATCTTAAAATATATTTTATTTATTTAGCAATCACCACGAATTTCATCTCAACTGGTTTGGGTCCTTAATCGTAATAATTTAATCAAATAATAGAAGCTACATCAAATTAAATCGTAACCAAAATATTGAAAATGTTACAACGTGTCAACAATCTTACTGTGTGTGTTGTAGAGTCAAAACTATAGACTCTACATTTCTGTTACCTGCTGTTTGGGGTTTTGTTTGCACGAACCTGTTTTTGTTTGTATTTAGCTACTAACAATGCGTCTAACAAAAAGTTGTAGGCAGGATATCTATGTGACTAAGGTGTAAACAATGCAAGGTAACCCAAATTAGCATTTGGTTTCACTTTTTATACCACTCGCAGTAGTGCAGCGTGGTCAGTATAGCTGTTTTAAACACATGAAAATCATGGCTTTTGAACTCTCAGTCATGTGGTCAGTGTTTGCAATAACAGATGAAGGTTTTCATGTATGTTACAGTGCCAAGATGATGGACCCCTCGTTGCCGTTTAAGCCGTTGGGACATGGGTTTTATGCTTTGTTTGATATGGGATTCTGTTTAAGAGAATGGACGCTGTCAGTATAGTTTATATAATTGTGCTGCTAAAAGTCAATAATTTTATTGAGGTACTAAACATTTATATAAGAAATTATTATTTGATATCGTTAACTTTATTGCATATATTTCTTATGTAATTTTAAGCATTGTTACATTATGATAAATACAGTATGCTTTTTATCCTGTGTAAAATCTGAGAGCTATTTATTAAATAAAACATTTTATAGAACCAATTACTGATCTACCGTACGACGGACTACAAGGAATCTTATGACTTGATAGGTCAGGCAGGGTCAACCCTTGACTCCCTTGAGAGCTGTTAAAGCTCCAATTAGATATTAGTGACCTTTTATACTAAACGGATTAAAAGGGTAGAGTAAACATAGTTTATATAAGACCTCATTATTGAAAAAATAATACAATTCACAATACATTGACTCTCGATTTTTAAAATATAATTATCGTACTAAGTCAACTGCTTTACCTTCGGTAGTGCAACGTAGCACACCCTCCAGGTAGATGGAATGTAGTTGGTAGTGGTTGGATAATAAGAGCTGAAGATCGACCTCAGCGATGTGTCATTGGAGAGGCCTATTTACACCAGTAGACCCGTATAAGCTGAAGGTGTTGCTAATTATCAACTTGAAAGGAAATGTATGTTGAGCTGTTTAATTTCATAGAAAAAGGTTGTTCAATCTATAGTCGCAATTTTTTTTCAAACGCTTCTTGAGCTTTTGGGAGTATGTCAAGCATTCGGCAGTATATTGGATTATAAGTTGATCCTAAAGTCCTATTAAATGTAGATTAATAATGTACATGGACTGCAGGCAGATTTTCGTCTGCGCGTTTGCTCTTCAGATAAGAAAAATATACAAATTCATTCAACAAGTACATTTCGATCGCTGTTAAATTTATTATAAAGGCTAACAGCTTTACAGGCCGAACTGTAGAGTTATCGATTTTGAGTCTTGGAAAGGTCTATACACAATTTGAGCGGTGTTCAAGAATATTTTTTTCGATCTTGAGTATGATGTATGCAATGTGATGTGAATGTCAGGAAGTACTCAAAGTACTAATTTTTAAACAAACCTAAAATAAATAAACAAAGCTTGTGCCTAACGAATATTTCACCTCGGATTTTATGTACTTATTTAAATAATTTTACGTTTGTATCAAGCAAATATTATTAAAGTAGGGAATAAAAGCTATTTATACGTAATATACTTGAAATGTGCTAATTAAGTCCTTTCATTTGATACCCCACACGGTACCTACTCTTCAAAGATTTTTTGTTTTTATTTACGACGTAATTGCCTCTATACGGCGCCATATTGGATTAAGTATGACGTCACATATGTATGAACACTGACTATAAACACGTATCTGACGTCACTTTCATTTATATAAATCTAAGATATGCGGTAATAAAGAATATTACAAACATACAAACAAGACACGCGCGAAAAGCATAACCCTCTCCTTAAAGTCGTGTAAGAAGACGTGTGAGATAGAGAGGACTTTCTTTATGTAGGTATAAGTTAAAAGGTAGCATTTTATAAAAAAAATACATACATATTTTAAAATTGTTTTGGTATAAAATATTTAGTTTAAGTCACTATTATAAACCATCAATATAATCATTTACACTGAATTAAATATAGTTACAATAAAAATATTTTATATTTTTCTATATTTTACTGTATGAACACGAAATGAAGATTTAACGATTGTTAAAACTCTGCATTTTCCATAATTGTATTTTGTCCATAGACGATATTCCAGACAAAACGACTTGGCGTCAATCAGGCGACAGGGTAATATTAATAATGACATTCATATCGTCATAATCAATGTATGTAGTTAACACTAGTCTAAGAGTACAATAAACAGCACAATCATGATTTTGAAATTGCATTTGCTAGTAGTTAAATATTATTATATTTTAGTGATGAATGTTCAAGAAGCATTTCACATCTGTCAGTATACAGATATTTAGTACTTTTTCGTCTCT
>DWDT01005137.1:0-10654 GCA_018245595.1 Microceris scylla
GTCTGATGTATAGAACTATTTGGCGCTCGGTGCTATCTGCCTATACTTTAAAGTACCTGGGGTAGTGACATAATAATAATGTATATTATACGTAATTTAAACTAAAAATCTATTGATAAACCAACGCCATACTGATTACTAGAACCTTAGCGACTGAAATACTGATCCATTGGCGAGACAAAATATTTTGCTCGCAATTTTTATAGCGCAGTTTATCGGCAGCTAAGTTGTAAGCTTAGTAATGGGTCGAATAGTACACTAGTTAAAACACAATTCATGGAAAAATTGTTCTTTAAATTACTACAATGACCCAAAATCAACTTTATTATTCTTTCTATTTATATTGTATAATGATTTAGAGATAGAGTTCACAAAGCAATTGTTACAATGTGAAAGGCACTGCGTAAGCGAAGTTTCTGCACTTCACAGTGAGAGAATGATGTGAACAGTAATGTATTTACGAATAAAAATAAGTTCAAAGTTCACCTCCATATAGCATATAAACATACATTAATAAACTTAGTACATGTACTTAGTAATTTTAAAAGCGAATTATATTTAATATTAAAAATATAAAACAATTATTAATATGTATATCTTTATAATTAAACATATTTAATTTATAAAATATATTCAAAATAAACATAGTTTTTGTCTCTTGTATTACAGAAAAAAATAATAAATATCTTTATATATTTTTACAAAATCGTCTCTACATTCCCAACACTATCTTCCGGCTATAAAGCCGGAATATAAAAGGTATCTATCGCGGGATATCGCGGCGCTCATCAAACAGAGACTGTGTATTTGTCTTCGTGTATCAAGATGATGGTTGCTTATATGTTAACTCAATTTTGTCTGCTCGCTTTCTAACGGAATTTTTATCATAAAAAAAACGTAACATCACGCCTATAATCCTTGAATGGGTAGGCAGAGGAGTGTAGTACACCCTCACGTTACACCAGTTAGATTAAAGTCCCAGAATGGAATAGGTGGTGAGCTTATCACCTTACACAGGGCACACATCCAGACTCCGAGTCAGTAGTAGGAATTCTAAATTAGAAAAATCCATTACTACTCGACTCAGGATTTGAACCCAGGACCTCCCGGTCGGCAGTAGCGCTTGCAACCACTCGACCAACAAGCCAGTCATTTTTATCACATCAACTGTATATTTATAACCATAGCTTGTCATAATGCACTGTATCAAAAAGATACTAGTCTATTTTATACTTTTTATATAATACCAACGTCACATTCTGAAAACGAAATATATACTTTCCATAATTCTCTCAACTATAATATTTAAAATCTTCCAAGTGAATTTTTTATTGCTCTCTGCTTATCTTGTAAAAATCTGATAATTTTAATAATTACTACAAGTCCGTTAGCAGTTCTCCCGAGGCACGATCCATTGTAATTGGATATTAAACTTCTTATTCTATTTAGCAACAACACACCTCCAAGGAAACCGCCCTCCGTTCGTAAAGCCGAGATTTCAATTATCCTTAGCAGTATTAATATAAGAAGTATAATGAGATCCTTTATTAAAATTTCCCTGGATCGTCACGTAGCAACCGCATAAATATTTCATAAGGCGACTCAAAGGGACTTAATAACTCCCAAGGTCTGACCGCCATTACGACAGCAACCCATCAAAGGATAGTTCCCGACCCGACCCTACGTGTCCTTTTTCGAGCACCATGGCAATCCCTTATGAGAATTGCATTGAGAGTTAAAATACCGATATTTCGAATTTAATATAAATAATATTATTACCATATCGTCACGGTATATTCCATACGGGGTAGGCATTAGTATCAACATTCAAACATTTTGTTTTAAATAACACGCTATTACATATAGTATTCAAGATAAAAAAAAACCTCTAGACAATTTAAGTGAAATACTTTTCTAATTAAGTACTCAGAAAAGTCAACGCGTCTTTAATGACCGTAAACTATTGTCAACATTTAAAAGCTCAGTAGTTTTTCTCTTTAACAAAACTACTTTAAACTCCAGTTAATCGTTTTCAGGAAGTTAGTTTTTCAATCGCAGTCGTAAACACTTCGTTCCACTCGTCTTATCGCTTTAAATGCTTTCTATATCACTAAAAGAGTTCAGCACGATAAACGTAAGTGGTTTCTGGACTACATTGGAAACTAGTTATCGGCGTTTCATTTTATTCAGCGAAAATTCTTAAAATTATCATGTTTCGATTTAGATGTGCGACAATTATTATTAAACCATCACGCCAGATACTAGTTAACATTTGATCTATTTGGTCCAGAAGATGGTTTCTCTGGGCACCTGCATCCATCAAAGAATGTAAAAAAAAAATCAGTTACTGAATTTTATAGAAATACCTAGTCCAATCGAATTACATTTGTCTTTTAATTTATATTTTATAATATGTACATGGTTATTTTCCACGTTTCCATTTATTTAAAAATTATAAATGTCTCAATATTGTTTTTATCAAGACAGGATTTTATTAAACGTAGAAGCATATAAAAAAGTTAAGAAATTTTTTACATAGTTCAAGGGCCATCATTTATTTAAAAGTCAAAGGAAACAACTACGTTACTTAGCTTACTTATTTGGCTTACACTTACCCAAACACTAATACCCTATCAACTGTTTCCAACTTAAATCGACTGAACTGAAGCTCACAAAGATAACTGTGACGGAACTTCAACGAACACATTTCAATAAAACCATTTTCCACTTCTTTTATCACTTAAACGACCCTCTGCATCACCATAAGTGCTTAGTCAAGCCAATGCAGAATCGAACCCGTAGCGCGCCGTCATCGCCTGCCCACATAAACAGTTTTGTGTGGATTCATGGTGTTGAAACGGCTAGTAATAAAGATAGATTGATGACGTCCCAACGGACCAGCGCCGCCGAAGTTTCACGAAGCGGGTAATAGGAATTGCAAAATATAAGACGCTAGTTCAAGTTGAGCAATTAACTTTTATTTTCAACGTGAGTTAATCTATGAATAAGATATTAATATGCATAATTAACCTTGAATAACACTCACTAGTACCTTATAATAAATGGGTGTTGACCATGAGATAACGTAGACGTCATTCCCACCGTATCATATGATTCTTGGTTTACATATGTAGACCAAACATATCCAATCGAGCGTTCTTTGTGGCGAGTAGCAGAAATATAATTATTAAATAGATGGCACCACGGTGGCATAGATGGACGCAGCAACATTTTTACGTAACTATAGTAACATTAAATAAAATCAGAGTAAACATGTATAGGCTTATTTCTTTTCCGTAAGATCCTATCGAACTTAAACCAAAATGTATGTACAGCTTCTAACTAGTAAAAAGAAAAAGGACTCATTGGTATACTAAAAAAAACATTCTTAGGTCAAGTAGAATTCACTTTATAAATTATAGATTAGCACAGATTTGTCCCTGCAAAACAAATTTATAACGATGTTTCAGAACCGGCTATCAAATGCATAGATTAATGGACAACTCTTGGGATAATCGACTTAGATAGGAAATAATTAATTGGAGCTGAAGGTGTCCAATGAGATGAAACGATAACAATTGTCCTCGGCGGGCTCTCCAAAGTACGTAAAGGCTCACAAAGCTCGTCTACGTTTCAAGAGTACTAAAGTTGTTACGGCTATACAGACTATGGATCTTGATGGCTCAATTTAATTAATAAAAGATTTGCTTGTTTATTATCTCATGCAAAAACATTACCCATATAACTTAAATTATGAAATATTTTTGAACAACACGGCCATCTGTTCCCGAATTATACAGAGTTTGTACTGTGATAAGTGGTGAGCTGATAAACATGTTTATATTTCTAAACATATGCTCTCATAGATATACACAGACAAAGCAAATACTGATGCTGGTCACTCAAACGTTTTCCTGGAATGGAACCGAACCCACAACCCCTAGCTCAAAGATCAGTACTCTAACCACTGGACCAACAGGCCAGTAAATAAAATGGGAACGAATTTAGTATCACTTAAAGATATTCAATGTTGCCCAAGTGCTCACGGTACGATAGCCTCCCATAGAAGAAAATTTATTTTATGAAATTCTATCAAAGAGTTTAGATCTCTCAAAGTAGGATTGAATACGAGAAACGATTCAAACGTTTTAAATAAATCAAAGCCTACTACATGTAATAAAGTAGATTAATACCGTCTTTCCCGCTGACCTTTCTCTAAGAAATCGAATTGCAAAATACATGTTACTCTGATGTATTGGCACCTTTAGCTCTTGAGTTGGAGATTTATAGCTATTGAGTATCCTTTGGAGAAACTAAACTTCCCGACAATTGGCTCGATACTGAAATTTAAGGCAGCCTTTAATTTGCATTAACTTAAATGCAATAATTAAATTCTACTTACCAGATCTGTAGATTGAAGTATTTAAAAGCTCCTCCTTTTACAATTGTATATTAATCTTTATTAAAGTGGCATCTTTATTTAAGTTCATAATCATAACTATTTTCTTCATTATCAAGATCATTATATTCGTATTCATTATTATCATTTTCACTATTGTTACCATCTTCATTATTATATTCTTCTTCATCCTCATCATCATCATTATTAATGCTTTTATCGTGTTATTGTTGCCATAGTTTCTATTCCAAAATGAGAACGTTTAAGATCATTGTCAGTCGCCTTAGGTAAGTTTGGGCGGACTTCTGAAGCGATATAGACCACTAAATAAACTTTAAAGTGTGTAGGTTGCCTCACAAAGTTTTATTAAAAACTCACATAACTTTGGATTGCTTAAAAGTTCAAACCCAACAGCCACAGGGTGGAAACTAAAATCTGTCTATCACCGTGGCAAAATATTGAAAACGTGATCGTAAAAACAAGTTTTTTTGAGTTTTTTTTCCACCTTTCACAATATTAACTACAAATTACCATAAAGTAATCTAACTTTACGAGTATATTCATATTTTGTACTGCGTTCTAATATCTTAAATATGTATATTAAAACAATGTACTACCTTAATAATTGGTCTTCATTTGAACTTTACGGATTTTATTATTTATTGATTACATTTGACAGTACTATTAAATCAACTATATCTTACAAAAATAGTTTGAATCTATTCTTTATAAATATATGTTAGTATCAAAATATTCGCATAACCGTTAGATTTCAAATATCGAATTCGAACGGCGATATAAACGTCATAACTGCGATGTATCGAGATAAACAAATCGAGTACGAATTGCATTGCGAATGGTTAGCACATCCATCAGTGAGATTGCGCTATTCGTCATCACTACCAAAACTGCTGGAAACACATGTATATTTGGTAATATTTGAAAAAATTTTACTGTTCTTTGTATTATTGTTGAATCGACATTGTTTTGGTAGCGCCATCTGTTGACGCAATATACGTATTAAAGAATTACGAGCCATAAATCTGTATTCATTTTATTTGTATTAAAATGAATAACTTCAATTTACACTTTTCAGTGCCAATACGTATTTTTTATATTAAGTGTTTAAATTGTATAATTATTATTTCGTTAACAATAGTTTACTCATAAATATGGATATTAACCATATTTACGAACTTATATTTATTGCCTATCCAAAATATTCCACATTTAGCGAAGCCGCTAACCCAATAGCACAAAATTGATAGAGACGGCATATGACACAAATGTCTGTCAAACGAGCAATAATAATATTAACATACCAACAATTTCCAAAAGCGGACACAACTCTAGGGACTCTATTAGTTTAAAACACCTCACGATATTAGTACCGGGTAGCGTCGCTTTAGCTCATACACTGATAATTATCATCTACCCTTTAAGGATTCCAGTATTCAACACAGATCTCCTCTCAGAGCTAGAAGGGTTAAGACCATAGTCTGCCATGCTGGCCAAGTAGAACTTGGCAGATTCACACAACTAAGAAAACATTATGCTGAACTTGTAGGTGTGCCTTTTTACGCATATTTTCCTTCATCATTTTAGCAAGTGATATTTTATCGTAAACACACGTAGTTTAACAAAATTACTTTTAACAGTACTCAAGCCTGTAGTACCTGATAAAAGGCTAGAAATATTGGAAAACATAAGGGGACTAAAAGATGAAATTTATTACGAAATATTTTCTGGGATCAATTTTTTCTTCATTCCGATATAATCTATATCGACGAGAGGCTTGATTTATTCTGTTACAGCTTAAGTGTACACTTTACTTGACGGCCCGAGAGATTTATGACCGTATTTTTTTTTCTCTCTACGAAAGATGAAATCTTGATGCTGTTAATCTTCGGAATGTTGTACTTGATGTGAAATTTATATGATATCTGACAGCTCAGCTGGTTTCATGTTTAAGCGTAAGTAACAATTCGTATTGTATAAAATTATCCACGTCTAACATATATGTGATATCTGCCCAATAATCTTTTGCCTAATAATCAATGTCTAATCCCCTTTTGTAATAAACCAATGATATAAATGCTTAGACTTATTCTTTGATTCACACAACGTTGTAAAGTCCTTACATACCAGAATTTATATGCACCCGGATTTGAACTCCGGACTATCGATTATCAAGGGTTATATCCATAACATAACAGCCAATATTGATATTGCAAATAATTTCATTAACAATTTCAATAATATGCTCACTAAGAGAATTTGTATAAAACTTAACTAAACCATGTGCTTTTGTATATACTATAATCAGTTACTGAAAAATCAAAAATACGAGTAACTTTGAAACAATTGTCTAATAACTTCGCAATAGAGTGACACTAAAAAAACAATATGTGGAACAGCTCCATAACACCCCCATGATACGGGAGCCGAACAGTAACTTTTATATTCAGAATATTTCCGAGAAGGTGAGTGAAAAATACGGGTAGAGTAGACAATTTATATGGCCTCTTGTGAAAATGAAATTTGTATTGTCCATTTCCTGGGGATCGTTGAAAAGGCAGATTGATGCGGCTGTTGACTTGGCATTCAGACGTTTTCCGGTTCCGCGTTTAAGAATTGCTACTGTTCGGCTTGCGGTCTTTGATGTTATGCGGTAACCGTCTTTGTAATATTTTTCAAGTAATCCAACTCCTTTACTGTGTAATCTTATGTACTTTTGGGATAGTCTAACATTGCCATCATTGTCATAATTAGCCGAGGGGTGAGAGGGGCTTTTACTAGGCATACGGGTTGGAGATGGTAGGTCACGGCTTCTCGCGCCTTCTACGCTACTAATCGTACACGGTCAGAGCGAAACAATAACATTACAAGTCATGTCATTATTTAATATTTATTTGTGTATTTAAACAATATTGGTAATATTTTTGGAGTCGGTGCCCTCTGTCTACCACGTAAGCGACCTGGCATCACGATACAATAATCATAATAAATACTTAATGCACCGCGCGAACTAATGCTAAACACGTCTTCGGTAGCCATCATTTCTCACATATAAAAGCAATAAACAAAGCTCGTACTCCACGTCTCAATAGCTCAGTAGGCGTGACTGCTCTATTCTGCAACGTGACGTGAGCTACAGCGAAAGGGAGCGCCCAGATGTCGCCTGCCGTATTATTTACTGGCTCTCCTTTTGTTGGAGCCAACATCTCCATTCCGACGGCCCATATTCCGAAAATTTTACACACACCTGCATAGCACCAAATGTTTGATATTTGATTATTTCTTTCAGATATTTATGTTGATATTTACTTATCACTAGATTATGATATGGTTTAATAATATATTAGACGGAATTTATGATAATACCGTTGTCTGGCAGTGTACCCTTGGTGCTAATCCGAAATTTTTAAAGGCAGCATAAATGAAGTTTAGGCGAGGAAAAAGTTTTATATAGCAGACATATGTTACAGAGATACAAAAAAAAATGAGAAGAAATTATGGGTAAGCGTTTACTTAACGAAAAAAAAAAAAACGTAACTTCACGGCTGTAATCCCCTAAGGGGTAGGCAGAGGAATACAGAACACTCCCACGTTTCACCGGTTACGTTTACGTCCCACTATGAAATAGGTGGTGAGCCTATTGCCATGTATCGGGTACATATCCAGACTCCGAACCACTACTAGAAAATCTAAATTAGAAAATTTTGTAGTGTTCGACCCGGGAATCGAACCCGGGACCTCCCGATCTGCAGTCGCACTTGCGACCAACACGACCAACGAGGCAGTCGTACTTAACGTATTAAATAAATAATTATGTATATTGTACATATTTAAATATCTAAAATGCTAGGCCAGAAAACTCAAAAGTTTTAACGTGACTGCAGAAATGAATGACTACACTGTTAAAGACATTAATTCTTCCAACTCAATAGTACAAAGCTGTAACAACTCTCAAACTCTTTTCGATTTCAATCTCTATTCGCTCGGTAAACTATGCGCATGAATATTTTTTTTTAGATTTTAATTTTCCATCCAACAACAGATCTGGCACTATTTTAATCCATTGCTATCCGGCTAGTAAAACATACACGCAGTGTATACCCGTTATCTACCAACACCCTGGTGAAAAAATCGGGAAAAACGTTTTACAAGCGAAAACAAACGACTTCCTACCTAAACAATCGCAAACCAATTGAAAACAGAAAAAAAAATGGCGTCCGACATAACAAAAACAGGAGCGGTGGAATTAAAAAGTCCGGAAAATTTTTCCACCAATAACACATGTGTAGGGAACGGAAGCAAACGAAGGCCATAAAAAAGTCTGAAACACATGTTGCAGGATTAAGTGCATTGACCGCACGGTGCCAACTGTTCTAATAATACGACTAGTTAGTTATTTAATGCTGTGTCCACACTGTGCTCAATTCAGACCTCTGTCGTCGGGACCTTCAGGTGATGTATAGCTGAAAACTGCGTACCAAAGTCACTCTTATTGGTAAAATTAGTCTCAAACACATTATTTGCTATCATAACCAGTTTCGACTATATCGTTGATTGAATGGTTGCAAGCGCGGCTGCCGGTCGGGAGGTCCGGGGATCGAATCCCGTGTCGACTACTATTGGGTGTTTCTAATTTAGACTTATATTTCTTGCCGTGACACAGAGGTTGGAGCTGTGCCCGATGCATGGCAATAGGCTCACCATCTATTCCATAGTGGGACGTAAACGTAACTTGTGAAACGTGGGAGTGTTCTGCATTCCTCTGCCTACCTCTTCGATTACAGGCATGAAGCTACGTTCACGTTACGTTTCTTCATTTGGAACGATTTTAACAAAGATTTAATAATATTTGTTAAGTTTTTTAATTCAATACGAGGAAACAATTATAATTTCACTAATATTCCGCTTCGTACATGGTTAATTACTTTCCAATGTAATTTCGCGTGTTTGTGTTCAATCTGCGCAGTTTGCGAGATCACAGCGAATATACAAACAAACAAACCGCTGATTAAAGCGTTGGATTAGATACGCGGAGTTAAATTAAATATTACATGTACAAATTTATACTTATATTAGTTTTCTACTAAGCTTGTTGTTACACGGTTATATTTCTGTACACGTGTCTCTTTACGCGTGTATACAACTGTCTCCTTACACAAAACCAAAATTTGCATTATATTCAAACAAGTTGCTAGACCACATAATTATTTACCAGAATATATGAAGTGATTGGCAATCCTCTCAAAACATATACAGCAGAATTCTACGGTATGCAAGTTTCTTTCAGCATTACTGTAAGTGATGTTTAAAACTTTTATAGTACATTTTATATAAAGAAGTGCGCGTCGGGATTTTGAAACAAGACCTTCGAAGTGGAAAGATAAATTCTAAGCCCCTAAGCTATGATTGCTTGAAAGATGTTTGCAGAGGTCAAAGATTGGATCACCTGTATAATAGCTGCAATATCCGCACTGCGATGTACTTCAGGATTACGTAAAAAAACTTCTTATCGCCCCACCAAGTATTACCCTATGACATTTTCCGTTCCAGCGGCCTCACATGAAAGGCTGCCTTTTTTCAATTTTGCACCTCATTTATGCAATGTGGCATGAAGTCGTGAATCAAGATTACAAAAACATAATATATGCACCGTGTTTTATGCTAATATTTCCAGTTTCATACTCGCTGTCTTGCTGGTTTTTTTTTTCTATAATTTCGCCCCGTCATAAATTAGCATTGATATAATTACGGTATTCGCAAAGATTTTTCATGCAAATTCATTTTGATTATTCATAATGTTATGATTAAAATGTTAAGTTAATCAACGCTCGAACGCTCTCCTTGTTAAAAGAAGGCTCGTGCATGTAAAAATAAGGATAATGGAAAGGAAATTTATTTTCACCCACTTCCACGACTTATACTGTCGTAACTTTGGCTTCATTTAATATTATAATAATATTGGAAGTTTTCTTGATAGCGTCTGTGATCAAAATCAGATAGTATAATACTATTGGGATCTGAGCTTTGTATAGATGTACAAAGCCTTGTATATAGATATAAAGGAAATTAAATCAAAATAATAAATAAATTTAATATTAATCATAGATGTAGAAGGACAAAAGAAAAGCAACAAGTTCATGATTTGAAGTCTAAATAATAAGCAAATGAAAAAAAATGAATGAAGAGAAAGGGACAGAGAATAAAAAAAAGGAAGACTGCAATCTATCGGTGTGGGAG
>DWDT01005138.1:0-10654 GCA_018245595.1 Microceris scylla
CAATTCCATTGCAGGAATACGGGTCTCCTCTCATATTGAGAGGGTTAAGGCCATAGTCTGCCACCCTGGCCAACTTAAGCAAGTTGATCAGCGTGTACAAAATCATGAAACAAAATACTCAAATCCTTACGAATCACATGAAGAGCATCCCTCTGAATCAAGTGAAGTGATTTTCCTAAAAAAAGAATAGAGTACTCGTATTATCTGATTTGTTGTTTTATGATAGGAAGAGAAATAGGAAAAGAGTTACTGAAGTAGCAGTTCAAGTATCTAAGACGTACAAAATGAATGATGTTGCTCCTTTAGGCTCAGCTTTCAAAATGTCTTTTATAATGAGGTTATAATCCATCTGTAGCATCCCTACTCAATAAATTGCAATAAAGCTCATGCATAAAAATTCATTGTTGATATTGTCAACAATACTAGTGCTAGTAGCGACGACTAATGTTCTTAACTGATTAAACGAATTACATTCTGTGACCTTGTTATGTAACAACATTATTTTGCTGCCATATCCTTCTCATTCTGAGAAGAGACCCGTCTTCCAAGAACACAATGAGAAAAGGTTTGAAAAAAATTTTTTTTTAAAGCAATCATTTGACATATTATGTCAGTATAAATATGGCGGCAAATGCTTCAGTTCTATGTAACAGTTTAAATGGTTTTATATACGCATTTATTGACGTATTGAATATCTAATTTTATACCTTAAAGTAACATAATATCACATCGATATTTCTCCGAAGGGATTAGCAGTGTAGTGTGTAGTAAACATATATTTATGCGCAGCTATGTGTGAACGTGTATTCAATTAAAACGGATCTGAGAATAAAAGAACGTGAATCGGATTAAAACCCATCTAAGAATAAAATATTCATAGCTCAAGGACAGAACTTAGAAAACTTCTTTCTTAAGACTTGAATTTTTTAATAGATATATGTACGTATCCTGCACATGTTCGAACCAGTTGACAGGAGAGTTAGAACCTTCCTAAAACGATATTCGTGAAATGATGAATGTAAAAGCAGCACGTCATATCTGTGACGATAGAGACATTTGGCACTCTGCGCTCTCTACCTAGTCCCTATTACGTAAGCATCTCGGCGTGATGATACAATAATAATATGCACGCTTTATAGTGCGTTATATTTGAGGTTAATACGGTTATCTGTTTTTCTGTTCTTTACATTTGAAAAATAGTAACTCTAAGACGCGCGTTGATGTCTTTACCAACACAATCATATTTTTTGGGAATATCCGTTATAAGTTGGATGAAAATCAATAAAATCCACTTGTCTTCTTTCTTATCGTTATATCGATTTCGATAAGCTCAAGACACTCCACGGTAAAGGGCTGGGCATAAACGTTAACGGCGAGTACCTCTCATACTTGAGGTTTGCGAAAGATATCGTCATCCTGGCTGAAACCGTGCAGGACTTGCAATATTGGACAGCCTGGCTGATTCTTCTGCTTGCATCGGCCTCCGGATGAACTTGCACAAAATTAAAGTAACGTTCAATGAACATGTCTTCCCGGAACCGATTGCTCTTAATGGGGTCCCTCTCGAAGTTGTGCAGGAATATATATACCTCGGGTAAGCTTGATGAAGAAGCTTAGCCAAGTTTCCAGCCGGGCAGCATATAGGAAACTTCATCAAGTCCTTTCGTCACCACTTCCGCAAAGTCTGAAGACGAAAGTCTTTAATGAGTGCGTCCTACCTATTATGACATACGAAGCTGAGACATGGATATTCACGGTGCGACTGGTCCACCAATTTAAGGTGGCTCAGCAAGCCATGAAGGTTATGCTTGGCGTTTCTCTGAAGAATCGATTCCGAAATGAGACGATCCGACAGAGAATGAACGTTATCGACAAAGCCCGAAGGATTAGCAAGTTGAACTGGTAGTGGGCTGGCCACATCTGTCGCAGAACCGATAACCGTTGGAGTAGACGTGTTCTGGAATTGAGACTACGTCTTAGTAAACATAGCGTAGGACGCCGTCCAGCTAGGTGGAGTAATGATATACGCAAAGTGACTGGCAGTGGTTGAATTCAAAGAGCCAAAGATCGAGCTCATGGGAGTACTATTGGAGATTTCTATGTCCCGCAGTGGACGGGAGTAGGCTGATAGTGTACGTACTTAAACCGAAAACGCTGATGCCAGTAGCGCTAAATGAATAATTCAAAATAGAAAAAAAAAAACAATACTTCACGATAAAATGGCAGCCATTATCAATAGTAAAGATAAATTAGATAAATTCAGTAAAGATAAATTCAGAATAATTCTGGCACTGTTACTTTATTTATATGATGTATTGAAACATGGATTATTATGACTTTTTAATTAGATAATCATAATTATTAATTCCCCTAGTTGACACGGGCGTTTGAATGTCTATAAGACCATAGTCTGTGATGCTGGCCATGTGCGGATTGGCAAACTAAATAGATACTTATATACACAATATTACTTGTAACTTGTTGTCCACCAGTAGTCGCGACAACTGACGGACGCCAGGGACATAGTATTATACAAAATTCAAATACGAATACGAAAGCCAAGTGTTAGACATTTCAGTACAGTAAACAATACTCCAGTAGTTTAAGTATTAATGAAAAAGATATATTCTTCTGATTAACGATTTAACAGCTTAGCGATTTGAAAACTTTGCGATATCACTACCTTGTTAGTATTAATGACACCAGGTCCTTACGGGGTAGGCAAAGAGCATTGAGTGCTGGATGGCTTTATTCTTACAGACCTGAAGTGCTGCGTTGCTTCTATATTACTGAATCTACTGCTTATAATTGCACTATTATCATCTGTTTTTGATATCAAAACGAGGCATCCGTTATAATTTTTGATATAAAGTATGCTTGTATGTACCTATACGTAATTTTGTTTGTGTTTGTGTGTGCATTTGTCTGTTTGTGTATAATTGTCTTTGTGAGTCTATCTGATAAACATGACGGCAGAAATACGTCAACCTGGCGTTGTGGTGTTATGTGGGAAGCATTGATATTATTCATGCGTCCACTAGCTTTAGAACGTGCACTGCTGGACATAGACCTCCCCTACTCGGAGGCACTCCGACCCTCTTGGGCCTGTAAATATTGTTAATTCTCAATTGATAGATTACTTCTGTTGCTAATCAACCAATTACAATATTCAAAATTAATATTTAATAGTTTAATGTGATTGATATATTTTTTCACTCGTCGTCAATATCTTTTAACAAGTTAGGTATTTAAATGTAAGAAAAAGCACGTCAGATATGTAATGATTTAGATATTTGGCGTTTGATGCTCTCTACTTAACCTGTAAGCAGCCTAGGGTGATTGTAAAATTATAATAAAGAAATAATATTTTAATATCCTCCCACTTTGTTACTCAATAGGTATCGTATTGTTATTACCTTACAAATTCTACGATTTATCTATACATTGGCTCGTAAACTGACTCATCTTAAATGTTTGATTTTTTCTGCGTTCTCAACATCCGCTGCGACCTCGCCGTAATCGGTTCAAACTCATGAACCTCGTATAGATCCACAACTATGTAGTACCGTCATTCCAAAAAAACATACACGGTGACTTAAATGGGCACATATTTAATATGGGTATAAATTATCACAAAATGTTTATATAAATATAAAAAGTTTAGAATTTGGTCCGTGAAGGTACCCACATAAAATGTTTGAATTTATCACAAGTTGGTCCGTGAAGTGGCAAGACGACTTACCGCTCTCAACGCCTCAGTCATCCCCACTTGCCCCACATTGGGGCAAACAGGGGATCAGCGCGACCTACTTTGGAGATTATGTCAAACTGCGCAATACTCGGTTCTTTTAATCTGCCATTTATTCATTTGGTGACATAATGGAATTGTATGAGAAATGTTGAATTGATTTTTTCTGGTGTTTTCCTGAATATCTTTGAAAAATTAAATGTCGAACGTCCTAAAATATTTCCATGCATATATTATAATAAATTCTAATTTTCATAACAATATTTATGAAAATATCATCAGTTATAAAAAGTTATTAGTAAACTAGATAAAAAAACAAGCGTTATAGCACTTGACAAGTGATTACTTTTATTCATCATCATCACATTCATTAATTCGGTATTAATGAATGTGATGATTGTATCCTTTATGTGATGATTGTATCCCTTTTATCGTTCCATTGACAGAGAGTTCTCCGGAGAGGTCTCCTGTCAAAATGAAAGTTAAACACTAGAGTCTGTCACCCTGGTAAAATGCAAAGCAAACGTTATCGATGAGGTACTAAATACTTTGTTCGCAGTGTTCCACACACAGCACATATGAGTACAAGTATATTTAAGTACCGACTAAAGGAACGACGATGTCAATCCATTAAATTGAACATCACTTCAACATATAAACCAATTAATATTCGGATATGCGGTAAATGGGGCTGAATACTGAAAGTGTGGCTCCTGTTACATTTTATTAATAATATTATTTTTACATAATGTAATCAAATATTGTTCTCTAGGATGAAGAGTGTACAATTATTAAATATCCCTTTACAAGGAACCTATGGACCTCTGTTACTAAGGGACATCATTAAAAGCAATTAAATTTTAACCAATAGCATTTATCATTTTACTTAATAAAAATGAGCATAACCAAACTATTCAATTGAATGTTATCAATAATTACCTCATCCATCCATATACGAGCTGTCAAACGCAAAACGTGCAATGCCATTAGGCAATATCCCCATCCAATCCGCTGACTAATTCCAGCCGTGGTGGTTCAGTCGCACGTGGGAGTGGACCCTTGCGGATGTTGGCGCGGAAATCTTTATTTAGCGGATCGCGACGAGCGTATCCCCTCGGTCACACGCACCGCCAGGTACACTGTGGTTAGGATGCGTGTAGATGGTTGAGCGGCGTCGCAGTCCCCGCGGAGCGCGAACAGGCCAGGATGGGAGCGCGTCGCGGGCAAATTGTTGGCGTATGTTAATATTGTAGGTAATTACGTATTGTTGTTTTACTTTCGTTTTTTTTTTTTTCGTTTTTATAATTATATTTGGGGTGTCATCGAAATAGTATTGAAATTTTTGTCCTATTAATTATTGATACATGTCTTTGTTACAATAACTGCAAGAGTGTTGTACAGGGGTTTATTGCACAGGCTTGTTAAATCATGTAAATGCAATCGATTTCAAAACTTCTGACCGAAGAAATAACCACTGATTAAATCCTAATGAAACACATCACTAAGTAAATCGCACTAGACGCACTGACAGAATTAAATCATAACATCACTATAATCCCAGGAAAAATTCGCAGGTATCAGGTATATGTAAAATAGGTAAAAGGTAAAGTGTATAGGTAAAAACTAGTACATATTTTTATATCTCATCACTATTGATACCTATATATTTGCTCAAGCACCATCCCATGGGATTAATAACATAACTGGTCAAAAATAAAAGTATAATACATGTCTGCCTACCTCTTCGGCAACTACAGACTTGATTTATGTTATATTATCTTTATATATCATATTATAATATATACTAATGGTCTAGCAATGCTCACCAAGCGACAGTAATTTATTAAATTTTATGTTTGAAAGATATCGAGGTTCTTGTAACAAGAAATGCACCTGCATCTTTATCCGCAGCGATTGTTTGACCACAGACTATCATGTGTTTGATACAGACAATACAGGACGTAAATGATGAATGTTATATTTCATTTCATATATTTTTGCCATGTCCCATACATATGTACATTTCTGCAATTAACATTAAATAACACGTAAAATCACGCCTATAATCTCTGAAGGGGTAGGCAGAGGACTGTAGTGCACTCGCACGTTTCACCGGTTACGTTTAAGTCCCATGGACATGATTATATACATATACCTAATATGTATCGACTTAACTCACGTACGTTTTTCGGGATGGTCGGACTAGTTTCGGTCCTGTACGAGGTCCTTCCTCATGAGCTCCCACCGTCTGCAGCGAGGTCGCGGCGGAGACTGTATTTAATAAGTAAGGCGGCAGATTTAATAGTAAAAAAGTCTCATGGAATAAGTAGTAGAACTTTAAATCTCTTCGCTATTTCCCCAAACCGCACTTTCCTCGGTGCGCGTAATATTTTTAAATAGTGCAAAGATTTATCTCAACGTACGAATACACAACTATGAAACTGAAAATAATCCCAGAACTATTATACAATTCTTAAGACATTGTCAATGTAAATACTCCATTTTCTGATACAAATACATAAATTAATAGTAATCATGATGTACATTAAATCCATAATAATTATATAAACGCGTCTGTCTGTGAGGCTATCACGGCCCAACCGCTGAATCGATTGTGATGCAATTTCACATACAGATACTTGAGGTCTTGGAATGAACATAGGCTACTATTTTCTCCTAGGTTTTTTTTAGTTCTTTTGGGAATTCCGTTGTTTTACGAAAAGGTTGCCGAAAATAGGCTTCCCGAACGCTTAAATGGCGTGCGCCATAAGTACTGATAGCCTAGTGGTTAAGAATTCGGCCTCTCACTCCGTGCGTGCTTGGTTCAAATGCACTCAAACACACCTCTTTACAAAAGTGCAGTTTAAATTTACATATCACTTGCTAACGGTGAAGGTAAACATCGTGAGGAAGTCTGCCAACCCGCACTTAGTCAGCGTGGTAGCCTTAACCCTCTCAATATGAGAGGAGACCCATGTTCCAACAGTGGACTCAGCAGTTCCAACAGTGGACTGATAATGGGTCGATTATTATTATTATCATTTATTAAATAACCACTACATATTTCAGATGCATTTTTCATGTAATAATATAAATCCTTATGAAATTGGCATCCATATGAAATTTCCTTATATGTGGCACACCAAAATTCCATGCAAGCGAAGCCGCACACAAAAGCTAGTAAAATAATATAATCATCGTCAAACTATCTCAGTCTAGTGCTGGACATCGGTTTCCCCCAAAAAGCCATTGTGCCCCGTTCTGTGCCACATCCAGCTACAACCTGCAACCTTTCGCAGAAAGTCTAAGATATATATTTCTTTAAAGCTTTATTTCGTTAGGTCTTTAAAGTAATATATATCAAGCAAGTCTGATGGATCCATAAATCCAGCTGTTAGTGTAGTTTTCTATTAACGTGAGGAATGTTATTCCCATTTGCACCGAAACAAATATAAAATGTTGTGTCCACATATACAATATAGATTTAAAATTAATTTGTATTTGCAAGCGGAATTATACCATGTTTATATGAATGATAATTAATTTATAATATATACTTACATAAAACACGTTATTTTATAGGTACTAAACGTAAATAGTATTTACATAATAGACGTATGTAGGTATGTATGTATGTTGGACCATACACACGCGTAGCTGAGAGAAGATCGATTTGGTATGATATAGTTCCATCCCAACATTGTTATGTGATACATAATGCAGTACCTAATATTTTTATTAACACCAACTACAACTTGCAAAAGGACTTCGATATCTGCAAAGTAATTTACTTTTAAAAGCATTACCGGCTTCGCGCAAAACTAGGCTTACATATAAAATGTAAAAGTTCCAAGTTTAAATATGTACATATACCTAAAACAAACATATGTACATGAGCAGCAAAATATAACAAATTAACACAGATAAATTAACAGACAACACGAATTATCCCTTGACCTTATTATTGAGAAATATTAACCCACAACTGACATCTTCGTTCTGAAATTCCCTTATAATTTTGACCCTAAGCCCTACTAACTGGCGACCTAGTTTTGTAACACCACAACTGTACAATCAGTGAATGATTGTTCTGAGAAATAATGTAACGTATCATGACTCATAGATGTGATAATATAAATAGATCTGAGTTAGTAAACATTAATATTCTGAGTGACATTACTATTGCAAATATAAGATGCAAATAATTAATTATCATTGCAACGTTATAATCACAATTACGTGTTGAATTGTACTTGTTTCTTTGTTTAATGTCTGTTTGTTTTTTGTGTGCAATAATTTTAAAAGACTTTTTTATTATGTTGGTGGTAATTGCCAATAACTGTTTTCGATATTGTTCCTGATATTCATGAACTTTTTTGATTATGTTTCTGATAATATTCACGAACTTTTGTGGGACTATGTTGGTGATAATTTTTAAGTCTTTTTTACATGTTTGTAATCAAATTTAAGGACTTTTTCATAATAGTCCTCATTATCGCCAAAAAATTTAATGATTGTGTTCATTTCCTATAACTTTTTTTTTATAATATTTGTGATAACCTCTATGTAACAAAAAAGTCTATAAAGTTATTACACCTGAGCAACCCTAATGATTCAATGTAAAGATACAAGAAGTTGACATAGTAATTGAACGAAAATCAATCAAATTGGGCACGACATCCGCAGTAAATCATTTCATTCTGTGAAAAATATGTCTATCGATGAACGAAAAAATTAGAATAAATAAAATTACCGACAAACTGAACCAGCCGCCATTATTACTAAGCAGCTGATAACACATTGCACACACTCATTTTACAATTATGATATACATATTATAACCCGTGCGCGATAACTTGAAACCTGGGTGCTTTATCCATAAGTATGTAGTCCTTTGTACAATTAATAGTTATTTTTTAATTTAAGCAGCGTTGTACTGCTCCTAACAATATATTAAGTCTATTAATATAACGTAACTGATGAAATGTAGTGGTGCATTAAATTAATCTGCTTAGTTCTCCTGGGATTACAGGCGTGATGTTAGGTCTATTAACATGCTGTTATTGCATCATCACGCTTGGTGCTTTACGTGATAAGCAGAGATCACCGAGTGTCCCTAACCTTACAAACCTGAGGTGTCTCTTTTATATTCATCAATCTGTCCATACATGCACGTCGGTTCATTAAGTCTATGAAAATATATAATATTGTTTTATACGCTGTACATACACGTCGCTGTGACGTCATCACGCACGTGTCAAGTTATCGCCCACGGGTTGTACCTACGCGTGTACTTCACTCCGCTGATCAACTACTGAGACACGTGTCTCAATGATCCAAACAATATCGGTTCTAGCCAGCCATATTACATGCTATATAATAATAATAATTATTATACTTAGGTTTTATCAAAGTTACCGTTGTTGAAATGTAAATGTTTGTTGATTTTTTATATTATGTTGGGTAATAGAACCTAACTATTATTGTTCAATTAATGGTCTGTGGAAATCATTCAGTGATATTTCGACATAATGATCATAAAAGCGAAAATGTTTAATCTATAATAGTACAGACTATGGCGCTGATAGTATTATGTTAATTTTTCTGTATAGAGCCAGTTTATACTTAACGTAAACATAAAGTAGAGACTATAGTTGCATTAATTGAACCGTATTAATTTTTTTCTATACAGCCAGTTTATATGAATTTTTTTAAATAAAGCCTTAACAGCGCCATCTATAACTAACGATCATGAAAGCTAACAGCTGATCTATATTTTTTTTTATAGAGTATATTTTTTAACAATAGGATCGATTATATAATGATGACAGTACTCTTTACAGCCAGTGCATATTTTATAAATAACATAGGTATACCTTTGTGCCACTAAATACTTTTAAAAGTGAATATTATCATGCGTAACTTCACGCCTGTAATCCCCGAAGAGGTAGGCAGAGGATTGCAGAACACTCCCACGTTTCACCGGTTACGTTTACGTCCCACTATGGATTAGGTGGTGAGTCTATTGCCATGCATCGGGCACATATCGAGACACCGAACCACTACTAGAAAATCTAAATAAGAAAACTTTGTAGTATTCGATCCGGGCCTCAAACTCGTTGTACGTGATTTACGCCGTTATATATATTATTATCATGCAACTGTTACCTGTAAATGTAAACTGAGCATTTATTCTCTTTACAGAACCAAAAATGTTTATAGTGATATCGACAATCAACTATAATTTATATGGGAATAAAAATGTCCTAACGAACCATAGACTGTTAGACCAATATAGTTTTAAACTGAATATATGCCAGTATACTCGTATATATGTAGAGGTCTTTTTGGCGACACAGTTGAAATTGGTACGGGTCCCGTAGGAATCTCGGTGAGCTTACGTTCCCGAACTTATACTGGCGACCGCAGCTGTAAACCTCAGAGTGTATAGCGGCTATTGGGCGGGCGTCGAACTGAACGAGAAATGTTTTGAGATAATGGTCCGTTCAAATTGAAAACAGTATTTGTTTTCATATCCAACTTACACTATTACCGTGTATGTTTTAATAGAAACACCTGGATAATTGCTGTTTGAATATGTAAATTGGAGTTTCTACACAGTTATGTATAATTTCAAACTGTTAAATAACGTAACTTCACGTCTGTAATCCCCGAAGAGGTAGGGAGAGGAATGCAGAACACTCCCACGTTCCGCCGGTTACGTTTACGTCCCACTGTGGAATAGGTGGGGAACCTTTTGCCATGCATCGGGCACATATACGGTCTGCGAACCACTACTAGAAAATCTAAATTAGAAAACTTTGTAGTGTTCGACCCAGGAATCGAACCCGAGACCTTCCGATCAGCAGTCGCACTTGCCACCAACACGACCAACGAGGCAGTCAT
>DWDT01005139.1:0-10653 GCA_018245595.1 Microceris scylla
CGTAGGGTTCAGCCTGCGTTTGCAATGTAAGCGGATAAATATTGATAATTAACGACATCACATTAGAAACCTCAGAAGTAACAGTATTTCTCCACTATTTAATGGATGTTATTATACATGTAAACCTTCCTCTGGAATCACTCTATCTATTAAAAAAACCCCATCAGAATCTGTTGAAGAACTTTTCAACATTTCTACCGAATATTATATATTCATATAGTTGACTTCAAATTAAAATTATTTTCTATATGTAACGTAAGATTAATTAAATAATTCTTGGCTCAATAATCTGTAGCACATTTTTAGTTAGGGTTATATTTTAATTCTAATAGATAAAAATACTTACATATATTAATCTCGTTGAACGAATCGTTGCAAGGGCGACTGCCGATTGAGAGGTTCTGAGTTCAATTCTACTGATCTGGTTCCGACACTATTGGATTTTTCTAACTTCAGATTTTCTAATAGTCAATTAGAGCCTGGATCGGTGCTCAGTGTATGGCAATAGGCTCACCACCTATTCAATGGTGGGACGTAAATGTAACTAGTGGAACGTGGCAGCGTACTACAATCCTCTGGCTACTCTTTGGGAAAATCCAGGTGTCATATAATGTTCGGATTAATTCGGTGTTACAGTTAGCGGAAGCGATAGTTCATTCGTTCCGGAAGTACGTGTGCCAATTAAATTAGAAACCTTGAAGGTTGAACTCTAAAGTAATGTTATCTCAGAATTACGTTTTCAGTTGTTGATAACAAATCGGTTAAAATGGCCCGTTAATCCAGTGGTTAGTCATTCTGACCATAAAGTTGGAGGTTGTGGGCTCGTTTCCCATCTAGAATAAATATTCGTGTATCCAATTATCTATATAAGAAACTATATATTTAAATAATTACATGAGTACAGAAAGTGTCTGGACACCATGGCATAAGTTCAGATATATTTTATGGAATCATATTTGATGTATGTGGGGATGTACCAATAAAATTATTTATTATCAACCAATAATAATTAGCACTGATAGCCTTAAGAATTCAGTCCCTCACTCCTGGGTCCTAGGTTCAAATCCATGTCGCAAACCTCTTTAAAAAAGTGCGTTTTAAATTTAAATATCACTTGCTAACGGTGAAGGAAAACATCGTGTGAAAACCTACACACCGCAGAATTGGCCGCACTTGGCAGACTATGGCCTTAACCCTCTTAATGTGAGAGGAGACCCATATTCCAACAGTGGAATTATAATGAGTCGATTTTATGTTACGTTTATAATAATAATTATGTATAAATGTTTCAAAAAGTGGCATTTGCAGGCTTTACTATTACTTATTTCAATTATTATTACCTATTACATATACTGACCTACAGAACTATGTAATGTAGAAGCGCTAACATTTCTATCAATCCTAATATTACCTATTTAAACATACGAGTCATATTATTAGTTGTTCTTTATTTAAGATATATCATTTTAGGCAATTATAATAATAATAATTTAGTGTCAAACATAAGTTAAACCACTCTACAGATCAACCACTCTACAGTTCTAAGGCGTACCAAATTGAAAATAATTGGTGAAGGCAACATAACCTAAAATATTTGCAGCTATTATGTTCAAAGTAAAACTTGACATTACGGAAGGTAGGAGTCAATTAAACAGTTTATAACAAGATGAGCGGCTAATAAAGAAAAACAATGCGTAATAACATACGTATAATTATATCAAATGAATAATTAGTTTAATAAGCAATTTTAATAACGCCCGATCGTTTATTGACTTTTTTGTTAAAAATCACTAATTATAAAAAAATCTGTCAATAACTAAATATGAAAATTAGTATTTCTTTATTAATATGCAACTTTAAAAATCAAAAATGTATCATACATTTTTAATACGAAATGAAAAATAATAAGGAATTGTGGTGAACGAGTAATAAGCGAGTAAGCGCCTCGATATCACGACACTGGCACGACTGCTGATAACGACGCCGAAGTAATAATACAATGCCAACTCAGCGACCGACCTACCTATAACTATCACTGTTTCACACTGTTTCCTCAAAATGCACTTGTCTCACACCCAAGCAAATGTTGCTGTTAAAAAGTAAAATGTTATTTTTCTCAGTCCATGAATTTTTATAAAAATTGAAATTGACATCCTTAAAAAATTAGTAAACGGACAAAAATTTTTGTTTGTAATTTCACTGTTCTATTTTCGCAAATTGATTGTTTCGGGTATAACGCGAGCGATTATAGTAGCACTATTTCCAATTCATTTTGTTAGAATTAACAATTTATTCTGTAAAATTATGAACTGTATCTCAATGCAGTAAAGATTAATTTGTACTGTATCATAATAAGTAATGTGACGTTCCGGTGAAAAATGTAGAGTTGACGTGTTTAATCAACATGGCGGTATAGCGTCCAGTGTTGCAGCAAAAAAAATATTTTATCTTTCTCTCTCGCATCATAGGCAGTAGCATCGCCTTCCTGGTAAAGTAATGGACGTTCACAGAGTTTTGAGCATTTGCGATTTTTGTTTATATCCCCGATAATTGGTGACGAAAACTTTTGCGGATAGTTACTAAAGCAATATTAGCGCACAATAATGTAGTGCGCACACATTTTAACCTAAACGAATGTCCGTTTAATGTGTACACCTTTACCTAAATACTGCACCATTCTGTTAGGAGATAGACTTACCCAAGTTTTTCGATAGAAATTATGGTTTATATATTAATTGTTCGTTGTTAAATCAAGTTTGGTGTACTTTTATATTGTAGGATAATTGTTATTAGTGCGTGTTTTACGTTGTTATATAGTGAATTATAGGATTTTTATGCTTAGAACAAAATGTCTTCATACTAAGGTAAGTGGTATGTATCGTAATAATTCTCGTTTTAATACTTCAGACTCGATAACGTGTAGTAATTATTTCTTGTTATTGGTCGCTGTATTTATTCGAAATTAGTAATTATGCGTTTTGTTTTGTAATGAGAAATAATGTTGTGATATAGAAACAAATCATAATAAAAAAAGAAATTGTCAAAACTGCACACATTACTACGCAAGTTACTATAACTGAAATATGAAGTTGGGTTAATTATAGTTTTTATATTAATTGTAATATTAAATGATAACATTTAATTAAAATACTAGGAACCCACTGCCTTGCTCATTCGTTCAAAACATATCACTGAAAGCCTGTTATATGAAAAAATCATTGATTTGTAGTCACGAGCTACAACTGTATTGTTACTAAGTAGCATGTTATATATTATTATTATTATATATACGCCGAAATATGGAAAAACATTTCTTCTTCTTAGTTGTGTCCTCATGACTAAGGGTCACAACCACCAAAAATTGCTTTGCATGTGAGAGTTCTTCAGACCTTCCTACATTGGGCTTTGTGAATAGGCTCCTAAGTCCCACAGCCAATGCTTCTCAAGACGGGATGCAACAATTGGATAATAATAATATACTGACCTAAGAAACTTGGTAACTTGTGTGTCAAAACAGACCTGACATATTATGTGTGTATGAATGTATATTTATGTTGATTTATATTGTAGGTATATATTATAACTATATGTTATTTATGATTACATTTATTGTCAACCATTCTACCATCTCTCTAGAAAACAGTCCCAGGACTTCCTAATTAGAAGAGGGTTAAGGGCTAAGGCCATGTTTCCATAACAGTTATAAAACTATATTCACATGAATAGGGCCTTCTAATCTCATACTAAATGGGGTTTTGTCTGGCTATCATGACACAATTGAAAATTACATATATCCCTCATTTGTGACTACATTTGTTATATGTCCAAAACACTCTTTCAGAATACAGTTCAAAAAGTTTATAAATCACAATTGTTCAATGACTATTATATTTTTATATGACTTATGACTTTTCTGTAATGTATAGCTATTATAATAGTGATTGAACAATTATGATTTCAAACTGTATAGATTGTTTTCAGAAAGACAGTGTTTTGACATATTACACTCTAGTTGTAAATGATAGATATGTATGTGTTAGCACAGAACAAACACAAGTACCGATCATACAAATGTTTGGTCTGATTGGGATTCAAAGTTGCAACCCCAAGTGCAACATATATCATACACCAGTAAACCAAAGCACTAGACAAATTTAGCTTTTAAGTTGAAGTAAGGCAGAACCAAATTCTATTGATTAGTCTCTGGAGACCTCTTGTTAATCATAGTCATCTTTTAAACACCTCACTTCCAATTAGTGTTAGCTTCCAATTACTTTCCCCATATCATCAGATCAATAATTGGTTATCAACCACAAAGCAGGTTTCGCTTAATTCATTTTAATTTAGGATTTGTTAATGATTTAACTTTTCACTGTTAGTAAAGTAACATTATTTGTTCATTTTTAACAGTAATTCTAATTCTTTGCAACATAATAGTTTTAAAATAAATAATTTTAAAATCATTATTTATGTAATAATTTGATTGAACTGGCAACATTTGGAGGAAAATATCTTTGAAATAATAAGTCAATAGTGTGAATGGAAAAACATAAACCTACAAGGCATGTCCATTAAGTGTTATGTATGTAGGTGTGATCATGTGAAGTTACTATAAACAATTACTACAGCCTTTAGATCTTTCTGTAATAAAAAGATTGACTTATTCAAGTATTGGTTGTGATATGAATGTAACTTTTATTGTTCACAAAATCTGTTCACTGTATACTTAATTAATTGGCTCTCGAGGTTAATGCTGAATTATAAGTAATAATTATAGTAATAATAATATCTTGGGACCCATCACAAGTGGTAACCTGATCACATATTGAACATGCTACATCTCATTTTCCATCAGGTGAGATGCAGCTAAACGTGAGTCTAATGCTGCATTACAAAAAAAGGTAGAGAGCCTTCACTGTTGTGAGGAGATAGCTGATAAATATGAATATATAAAAATGATGTGATCACAGGTTATAAAACAAGTATATAATATGTGTAACAAGCTGGAGGGGGTCATATGACCGATATAATTTTTTTAACTTAATGTTATAAATTTTACAACACCAAAGAAACATGCTGTATATACTAAACCAATGTTCTTAACAAAATGGCACCCAAATCATATTTCACACTCACAGGTTATCACTTTTGCTCCACCTGTATAACACTTACCATAACATTAAATACAGATCTAGTTTCCTCTTACATTATTACCATTCAATTGTACATACATTCATGTCTATTCATTTCAGTTCGTTACTGCCTGTATATTAGAGATCATGGCACTTTGCGAGGGCCAGCTGGAATCTGTGATGCATCTGGAAAGAGAGGGCTCATCCTCCAGCGAGGACAAAGAGTCGCCACAGAAGAAACCAAAGTTGGAACGCAATGGTGACATATACAGTCTAGATTCAGGTTAGCAGCTAATACACATAGATCAAATTTTTTTATGAGAGAACGCTATATCATCTTGGTTGGAGGTGTATCATAGGTGTATCATGATCAAAGTAACCTTCCCTACATATGTATATGTCATGTATATCTTATTAAATACATAGTAATTGAAGGTTGTGTTTGGTACAGTACTATAACAATATACCTACCTTGATGGACTATAATATTAATTTTTTTTTTGTTTAATAAAAACCTCCTTTTGTACAGATATAAAAAAAAGTATTATATCTGTAATCCCTGTAGGGCTAGGTAGAGGAGTGTAGTAAACTCCCTCTGATACAGTTTGTGGTAATCACCTTCTGGTAGGCAATTTTTACCAAATAACTAATTCATATATTTGTCCGCAGTTCCTCCTTTACCCATGAGTGTGGATTACCGTTCACCAGTCTCACATTTCATCCCTCCAGCGGTGGAACTCTATGCTGCAAGGAATAAACCTGAAATTAATGTTGGTATGTTATTACCATTACATTTTCATAATACTACTCCTAGTTGCCGATGTATTCAGTGTCTTTCCAAAATACCAAATAATCTGAAGGATGTGGTATGTTCTTCAGGATGAACTGGCTTTTATTACAGACTTTTAACAGGAGCTTACTTAAAGTTAACATTGTTGAATTTATATTGAACAGTGCTGCCTTTATTCATGTTAATTATCTATGACTTCCTCATAAACATTATGCACAACTTGCTCATGACCATTTCCTATGAGTTACCCATGCTCATTATGCATGAGTTACTCATGGTTATCTATGAGCTACTTACAATTATTCATTTGTTATTATTATCCAAGTTCAATCGCATTATTATCTAAACATTGCTACTGGGTAATAAGTCAAATGACCGAGTTAAAGTTTCAAAGCAAATCAAATGAAAAAACTGGGATCAGGATAGCGGTCATTCCCGGAATTCCCACATTTTCTTACCCCTTATTATTTATCAATTGCAAATTTGTAGATTTTTAGTATTTTCGTTTATGGCTTTTATTTAATTGGCATGCATGACTTTCGACTTTGCAAGCATATTCACAGACAAGCTACCTGCAATTCCAAAAGTTGTTTTTATCACACTACCTGTATATTTTTTTAATATTTAATTTTACTCTCGTTTTAAGTAAAACCATGTTACAATTTTTTTCAATTGGTAACATTTTATTAATTTAGAGGTGGGCTTGTCCTACAATATAAATTATTGTTATTTATAGAAATATATTTTTTGTTACTTATTTGTCAATGTCATTTTTGTATTTTGTTTCGCTTAATTTTTTTCTTTCTGTTCGCTTTATTTTTGTTTTTAATCCCCATCCACAGCAGCGGAGACGGCCGTGACTCCCCCTCCAGTGAAAAGGAAGAGGGGGAGACCTCGAATCGACAAGACTAGTCCTGAGTACTTAGCCAATTTGGCGGCCAGGAAACAGGCCAGAGAAATGGGTAGGTTTCATCTGCTTTGGTGGCGTGGCTTTTTATACACTTCAATATTGATATTATTCATATCTACTCCCTGTTTTACCAATTCATTTACTATGTTACTTTTACCATTTGAAGTACATATAAAGCAGATTTGTAGTGGTTTCTATGATATTATGATGACGCATTGAGTACCTTCCTCTGCTGCCTTTCGTTGCACCTCCTTATTTCCCCATCCTGTTTCTACATGCCATTTACCTCTACCACGTCGCCACCCACCACCCCCTCTCGCTCTTTTTGTTCTTACCCTTCCACTCGTCTCCTCTCCCCTTACTCTTTTCCTCCTCTACCCCCTTCTACTCCCCACAAAAAGAGTTGCAATGCGGCTTTGGTAGAGATATAGGTTATTGGCCAATATGTTGGAAATAAAACAACAGCCTTTCTGTTAATAATTATGACATTGGAGGAAAGGTATGCGGGTCGCTATGGTTCAAAAACTGATTGTGGATCTCATTGCTTCACTGTATATTTCGCTTGCGATCTGCATCCGTGTCAGGGTCTGGTTGCCTCAGTTTTCAGACCGCTTCTGATTCTCCCATCAACGTCAGCCGTGCCTAGTTAATTCGCAACTTTCGTGGTGACTGGGATATCTGACGTATGGGCATAATTATGTCCTTGGTAGGGTACGTGAAATTTCCGCTGCTGATGCTACTGCTGAAGGAAAACAATATGTTTCATGGGCACCCTTATCTATAGGAATGCCAATAAATTTTGTCAATGGGTTGCTTTAACATTTTTTCAAGAAGTTTCACGTCGCATTGCGCTCCGGGAACGCCGAAATTTCAAGATATTGAAAAGCTTATTACTGTGCAGTAGAAACAAAAGTTATTGATTATTTTGTGTATGTGTGTTTGCGTGTTTCTGTAAAGGTTTGTTTGTGAGATTCGTGATTTGTTTGTGTGCCCCTTGCGCAATATACGTTGGGTCGCTAAATTTGCGGAACAGTTTGTTTAAACAACATTTAAAACTTTCAGTTCACGTCACGCTTTCGTAATATCAAAAAATCTTTCGAAGTATCTTTCTATTTATTTCATTCGGATTTCTCATCATGTCATAATATTGATGCACAGTGCTGGCGCAGCGGTTGGTGGGTATCGACTGGAAGCGGAAGCGTATTAATACTATGCTTGCGCCATTACTATTAAAACTACTTGGGGGTGGGAATTAATCACTTGATAGTTTCTGTACTTTTGTTTATTGATTGGTAAATGTACTTCTCCCGTCCATGTATTATATCACACAGATGTGTTTTATTGTATCAGACACTTTTCAAAGTTAACTGATTCCAATGGCAATGTAAGGAGGGTTACATGTTTTAACAGCCTCAGACTGAGGAGAAAAGCTTTATATTTAGGGTAAGCTTGCAGCGTCAGTTATAGACTCAAAGTAAGCTCACCTACAATCGAAAGGCTGTGGAAATACCTAAAAAGCGCATTACGCTTTAGGTCTGAAACAGTGGAGACTAGGGTCTAGTGGGGACTAGTGGCCTACTAGTCGTGTTTATGATTTTATGGTATTATTGTATTAAGTACCTCGGTACAGGGCCGGTTGAGGAAATATTATCACTCCGTTGGAAACACTAATATATTACGTCCGAACTTTAATTTGACTCTCGTCAGGCGGGGTGCTTGTTTAAAGTTACGGCCATAGCATACAAGTTTAAATAACAAAAATAAATTATAAAATGTACATTCACAATAGAAATAATCACGTGTTGTGTAAGCGGTAAGACGTTTCACTTGCGCGTGTACAGACAGCCCATTGCTTTCTGCTGGTCCGCTTCCGCTCGCAGATCCGCCCGTACTGTGGAGGAAGCCTTAGAGAGGACCAAAGGCATTCATTATAAATACATCACCCAGCTAATGTGTATATGTCACAAACAGCGAGATATATTTTGACTGGTTGTTACCATACCAATTGGGGTTTGATTTAGCTGAGAGGTGAACTTACACGTTTTCACGTGGAAATTTTGCCGACAGCCGCTGTCATGAATAATAGGCCCGGCACTGGAGAGAAACGCAAACGTGGACGCCCACGCGTGGATAAAACTAGTCCCGAATACTTGGCGAGGAAGAGAGCTAGGGAAATCGGTGAGTTCCGTTCACAAAGCTATGGTTATGGGTACTTAACAGTAGGTACATATGTACGCATTCATCGTCCTGACACACGGTTGCAGATCGCAACTGAAGTTAACTAACGTCTAATACTCCCAACACTTGAACATCCCCACTGCGTCTTCTCTGTTCCGGCGGCTGCGTTAAGCAGTCAAATCAGACTGTTAGATAACAGTCGATAAACCTCGTCAGAAGCCACAGGGCGAGTTCGACAGACTTCAGCTAGATATTGCCACTAACCTGTAACATTACTAAGCCGCATTAACACAGCAAATCAGAGTTAATAAGTATTCATACGATATACTAACAAGAATCACTTCTAATGAAATTACCTATGTATACATATAAAGAAAAAAGTTGAACATCAACTACGTGCAAATTATAATGTACAGGTGATATTTAATTTTTTTTCTTTCATCCACATCTTTATTAAACGTTTTGTAATGAATTACAAATCACTTATCCCCAAATGAAGGAACTAATGGAGGGGTAGGTGCGTCGTAACACGTTGGTGGCGCTGATGTGCAAGGTTCGTTATTTGAATTTTACGCGCGCTTGGCGACGCCACCGCCGCCACTCGCATTTAGTTCTCTCATTCCATTTCGAATCTTTGGATTGGATGGTTTTCTATATATAATAAATGTTTTTTTATTTATTAAATAAGGGTTATTAAAAGTTTTAAATATTCTGGTGTGGTTTCACGTGTTTATTGAAAAAAAATTTCGAGTTTTTATTAAACTGCTTCGGGACTCATGTGTTTGGGTAGAATTTTGTAGTCGATTGAAATGGTCTTCTGTTTTAATAAATTACACAATAATAAAAATATGTGCTTTACAAGTAGGAAGCGGTGATAGTTATTAATTTATTTTTTATTTGAGACGAAAAAGAAGATAATGTCTTAGTTCCTGCGATTTTAGGCTTATTATTTCATTTATTGCCATTGTTACTTCATGCTTCCTAATTAAAAGTACGCGCTTATTATCCTAAAAAAAGAACTATTTATAGGTTTAACATTTTAATTGTTTTAAAACAGTACGGAGTTTTAAAATGGTTTTTGCGCAATCTAGTATCTTCACAAAGGATTACATGCATTGAGGTTATTACACAAAACTTCATAAATATCGTGAACATATCTGGAATAAAACTGTCTACGGTCTGCCACGCTCTAGTTTATCGAAAACTGCTTACGAAATTATATACAAATCCGAGCAGTATTTTTTTGCGTGATACGCGTACAGTGTAGCTGGCAATATAAGGTTGTGACACATTTATCTTGTTGTGTTACCGAACTTTGTTCTATTCGGTCGTTCCGTCGCTCTTGTGGTGGTGGTCCCCACCGGTGGGGTCGCCGCTGTCGTCACCACGCCAACACTCTGTGTACCCCGTCGCATTTGACGACACATCAAAAGTGTACATGTTATCGGAAATGTATGAAACCTACGAGTTATATACAATTCCTAGAAAATATATGCAACACCGAGCTTACTTAGAAAATGCGTAAAACAATATCTCAAAAATTGTTTGATACATGCATTTCCTAGGAAATATACGAATCTCTTAGGTATTGTATAGAATTCCAAATTGATACTAGGATATGTATAAAATTAAGATCTTTTATT
>DWDT01005140.1:0-10653 GCA_018245595.1 Microceris scylla
AAAACGTAAGTGAATATAATAACAGAATTGATTAAATTGCCACTAATAATAATTGTATAAGGTTAAATTCCTCGCTTAGAATTTAAGGTTAAAATTTTCGCCACGTTTAGAATTTAAGGTTAAAATTTTGTTTTTCAAAATTTTCATTATTGTTTGTTAGTTTATACTAAATTATATTACAAATTTTGGTTATAAAATATAAAGGTAAAGACCAGAAAAAAGTAAAAACAAACAATTTTTTGTGGAACTTTGAAAGTTACTATCGCACGTATGTCGCACAGGACTCGGGCTAAGTTTTGTAATCGGTAATTGTTTTTGGTTTTTCAAATGTCATTTGTGTTGCTTTGAATAATAAATACATGTCTGCATCGTGATTTACTCGTGCGTTAACTTAACAATAAAATAAATTAATATTGCTTCTTTGTTGAGAATTTATTTTGGTATCAGCAAGGTTAAACTGTTATGTATATTTAATATGCAACCTCTTCCATACGATTCGCATTCGTTACAAAAAAAAACTTAATACGATAAGTTACTTTTGTATATTTTATTTAATAACACTTTATACGTTTTAGGTATTAGTCAAGAAAAACATTAACAATGTTTTTGTGTTCGATACCGTGATTAAAATCTACTGGCAATAAACATATCATTCTGCAAAAAATTCAAATTTTAAATATTCTTCTGTTACAGATCGGTACAATCGCTGGAAATTTAATGATAAAACACCAACGGAACGATTTCGTATCCGATCTATTTTTGCTCTTCGAAACTGTCGGTGCCTATGTAACCATATGTATGTATTAAATTCATACTCTCCATTAAGCTTAGTAATTTTAGAAAATTAATATAACATCGTCAGTAACGGAATGAAAACTACCATCAGTATTCAGATTGTCATCAAAAGCAAACACAATGGGGGAAAATTTTAAAACGTGTGTTTGTGTTATACATTTCCATTACTGCAATTTCAGTAAATCATGCCGGCATTAGGAAGACGATATCAATGATTGATTTTCTCAAGGAAAATATGAGGGCAAAAGTTCTTTTACATGTCCTCTTACCGCCCCTCAGCCATGAATATAAAATTGTGACGTACAAGGTAATCAAAGTTATCAGTAATACATATAATGATGTTGGATTGTAATTAGACATGCAATATATGCATAATAAGGATAGCTTAACTTATATTAACAAGTGAATCCCGTCGCGGAGATTTATCCATTCGGAGTAGAATTTTTTCACATCTACGAGCACGCTTGTTCTTTTGGTAACATTTACCAAAGGCAATTGATTGATTTGTTTGCTGCTATCCATATGTATTGTATGCAAGATACAGACCTTTCATCATAGTCAAATTAACCGGATTTCCAGTTTCTGTATACTCACAAAACACTTTGGTGTTTTGATCTATATTGTCATTACTTAGAATAAAAAAATGTATAAATCTAACAAATTATCATTACGTTGATGGCTTTACAGATAATGCCCCGAAGTCAAAATGCTCACGCAATAGTACACGCTGGCTTCCTATATCAACTGGCTCTCGACGGAACGGTTCTACAATGCAGAATCGTATATGGAGGCCTGGGTCCAAGATTGATACGAGCTGGTAACACTGAAAGATGTCTAATTGGAAAGAAGCTATTTTCAAATGAAACCTTGCAATACGCTATAAGTATTTTAAAAAACGAAATAGTAGTGGTTGACGATCCCCCAGCAATGTCTCCAAAATATAGAAAATTTCTTGCCATTGGACTATTTTACAAAGTAAGCAAGAATATATCATTCGAAGAAATTACTTACACACTAATCATAACGTAATACAATGTATCTATAAAATAAATATAAAAAAACATCTACTTTAATCATAACAAATGTTGTAATTAGAAACCAGAATTTTTTATCTTATTAATTGACTCGTGATGTATTGAATGGATATGTTACAAGCGTACTGGTATATTCGTTCATTGTTTTGAATGAAGAAGGTATCAAAAATTCTTTGTGATCAAGATCTTATAATAAATATTTGTTCATATTATTATTTTTCTTTTCTAAAAATGCAAGTACTGCTTTTCAGTAATATGTCTAACTAAAAATTACTAGTTCAGATTTAATAATTTTATGTTTCATTTCAGGGCTTACTGAAACTATGTCCAGCAAATATTTTGCATCCTCGTTATCGATCTGGTGCTACAAATCTACATGAAGCCAGACCCGTGTCCCAAGGACGTCAGATATTTACAACAAACCCCACATTATGGCCTCTTAATCAGCCAATTCCAAAAGTTGAAGCTTTGGTAATAAAATATAATCTATTACCTCTTCTAATAAAGTAATAGCAAAATAGCAAAATATATTCAATCTATCAAGAAATAAACAGAACAATAAATCCCGAACACAAGAACATGGGCGATTGTTTAATTAAAATCTTAATACTTATCTACGTATATATGTATATTATTTATTTTTCTTAGTATGTAACTGGTTATATTGCAGGTACAATGCGCTGGCGAAGCCCCTTTTGCGGAGGACATTCCAACTCTTCCGCGAGAGATACACGCCGCTTTCTCTTTAAGTACCGTTCCACTTGGAAAAATAGATGAGATCGATGCAAGCAATGCCCTGGTAAGGTTAAGAATTGGTCGAATGTGCCAGATTTAAAACAAACAACATATCAACATGTCTATGTGTTCAATTTTAGAAAGTGCCAGGAGTAATAGCGTTTTATTCAGCAAAGGATATACCAGGGGTAAATTCATTTACTCCGGGGGGAACCATTGCCACCGCAGCTAATGAAGAACTTCTTTGTGACGGTGAAGTAAAGTACTATAATCAACCAATTGGTATTATAGTAGCCGAAACACAAGATATTGCTGAACGGGCATCAAAATTAATAAAAATAAAATACAGTGACATAAGAAAACCTGTAATAGATATAAAAATAGCTAAAAATGATCCAAAAAGAATAATGCAATTGATTGAAATAAAAGCAAGAGACACTGGTAATGACGTGGTCAAAGTTATTAAAGGAGATATGACAATATATGGACAGTATCATTTTTGTATGGAAACTTTAACTTGTGTATCATATCCTATAGAAGAAGGTATAGCGGCACATCCTACGACACAATGGCTAGATGGTGTTCAACTTATGTCATCACGCGCTTTAGACATGCCTCAAAATAAGTATGTTTCTATGAACTGATTATATCGGCCAAACCGTAGAAGGTATATTATTATAATTCTTAAAATCTCCGTATTAATTATGGTTAATGTTGTTTTTTAGGATAGATGTGCATGTTCGACGTCTAGGAGGTGCTTATGGACTTAAAATTTCTCGGGCATCGCAAGTGGCGGTAGCTTGCAACCTTGTCGTTCAGAAACTTAATAGGCCCTGTCGATTTATTCAATCTTTACGCACTAATATGAGAGCCGTGGGAAAACGACTGCCTTGTTCTGGAAATTTCGAGGTACTAATTATTAGTATAAAAATCAAATTAACTTTAACCACCCATCAACAATAGTTCAATAAATCTGGAAAGTACAGCACTTTATTGATTTAGTATAATTTATATACATTGGCAAAGAGCAACGCACATTATCATTGATCCTATGTAGGAAGTTTTCAAGTTGTCATCGAGGCCGTCAAGACATGCGACACGTTCTAAGACTTTACTACTATGTTACGGAAACATTAAAAAAAAAAGATAATTCTAGTTACTAATAAGGTATCAACAAACATCTGCGTCCAGATATGCTTTTTTTTAACGAGTGATTTTCAAGTTGTAATCGCTCCAGGCCGATAAGCTATATTATTCCAGATATTAAGGAAAATAATAAGATTTTAGAAGAAACAAGTAATATTATTTTATCCACTTACTGAGACTCCGCATATGACAGAAGCATTTTGTAATCAATTACAGATTGCCGTAGATAAAGAGGGTAACATCCAGTATCTTAATTATGAAATATATGAAGATAATGGTTATGTTATAAGTGAGCCCTTAATATTATTCGCCGTTGATGTTTATTCTAACTGTTACAATAATTCGAGGTGGAATTATAAAGCCTTTAATGCTACTACAGATACTGCCTCCAACACTTGGTGTCGATCACCTGGTATGTTATTCGCTAGATAATCTTCAAAATAATGTTTAATTGCCAATATGTTAATAAAACATATACCATTAAAATGTGGAAATTTTTTAACAGGTACTTTGGAAAGCATATATATGACAGAATTTATGATGGAACGGATAGCTTATGAGATGTCATTAGATCCAATACAAGTTCGTATGACTAATTTGGACACTGTTCAACATAATGCTGTAAGAGAAATGCTTGACCAATTAAAAATCGATTCTAAATACGAAGAAAGAAAAGCTGCAGTGGATGAATACAATAAAGAAAACAGGTGGAAAAAACGAGGCATAAGATTCTCATGTATGAGATGGCCCACAAAATCAATACCAACTTACATGGATATAAATTTGTCAGTATTTGGCGGAGACGGAACTGTTGTTATTACCCATAGTGGGGTCGAAATGGGTCAAGGTATCAATACAAAAGCTGTACAAATATGTGCTTACTTATTAAAGATACCCGTTGAAAAAGTTCAAATCAAAGCCAATAATACAACGAGTTGTCCAAATACCTATATATCCGGCGCCAGTATAACGTCTCAAAATGTCGGTAACGGTGTTCAGAAATGCTGTAGAGAGTTATTGACTAGACTTGAACCGATCAGAACGCAAATGAATAATCCAACATGGGAAGCCCTTATCACGCTAGCCTTTGAAACTGGTATAGATTTACAGACACACGGATTTATTAATATAACGGACAATCAAGTTTATGATGTGTATGGAGTGGCGTTAGCTGAAGTCGAAGTTGACGTTCTGACAGGGGAGTGTGAAATTTTAAGGGTGGATTTGATCGAAGATGTAGGTCGCAGTATCAGTCCGGAAATAGACGTGGGACAAGTAAGTTGATTCAATATTTGCAACTATATCTTTTCATTCAATATTTCATATTTCATATTAATATATTAAAATATCATATTAATATATGTACTTGTTTCTGAATACCAAGTTAAAATGTCCTTTCCTTTATGTCTACACGTGACTGTAATTAAATTTGATTTCTTTGTATTATGGTAGCTTAAAATAATCGAATAATAATAATGTAATAATAGCCTCACAATTATAGAATATGAATACATTTGTGACATATTATAAAAGTTAAGGTAATCGCAAAACAAGTATTAAATGTGTACGACTACTTAAAGAAGTATGTGTATGACTTCTTTAAGTAGTCGTAATAAAACTAAGTAAAGGGTGGATGTTTTCGTTGTGTTCGGTTGTTACAATCGTTAAAAATTAGCCCTTCAGGACACAATAATCATCAAATTACGTAACACGTAACATCACGTTTGTAATTCCCGAAGGGGTAGGCAGATGAGTGTAGTACACAAATTACTCTATTTCTTCAAAATGTGATACGATCACAAACGCTAAAAATGCTGTTAAGGTAATATAATTTTTTGATTATTCAGATAGAAGGTGCTTTTACAATGGGACTTGGATATTTCATGAGCGAAAACCTAGTATACTGTCCAGATACTGGAAAACTACTGACAGATAGAACATGGGAGTACTGGGTGCCGCAAGCCAAAGATATTCCACAGGATTTCAGAGTATATTTCAGGAAGAACTCCTATAGCAACGATATTCTATTGGGTTCAAAAAGTATGTAAATATTTGATATGACTCTTTTTCCATTATTTATCTAAATTTTATTTGACTAAACTTTGTAAATTAAATTTTTATATTACTACTAACGCTACAATCACACTACACTCACAAGAACACAGTGAGAGCGCGATTTTAAATTATCCACCTTACATAAGTACCTAAACTGTTGCCTCACAAATTATTGTCTTTGTTTTAATCCCATCATTACTTTAATCCTATCAGCGTAGGGTTTTTTTGAAATCTGAAAGATCTCGTGATGTTTGAACACTGCTACTATATTTTTTCCTCGTTGCCAGCGACTGGTGAGCCAGCTACTTGTCTATCAGTGGTGGTCCCACTAGCACTGAGAGAAGCCATTGTGTCAGCGCGCTCCGAGTCCAATATTCCTTCAACGGAGTGGTTCCAAATTGGTGTGTTTCTAATAGTCTTTTTTTTATTTTTTTATTTAAAAATATTCACATTTGCAATGCTTAATTTTAAATCTTTTAATAGTTTCTAACTTGGACAATAACATTCTTTGAATTGGTACGATAAAAATTCCAGTGCAGTATTTAATAAATATTACAGCAATACGGAATCTGGAAAAATTATTTCCGAGTATATACGAGTACTTTTTACTAATACTACACTTGTACTAACAGTAAATGTAATTAAGTCTTTGAGAATATCAATACAACTGAAAAATATGACCACTTCAGTTTTACGAAATCGCCTAGTTCTTTCATAACTTGGAATTTGTTTAAAATATCTGAGAGCTGTGGAACACTTTACATCAGTTATTACCACGGCTCAATTTTTATGGTTATCCAGAAGCGTTTCCAACTTCGACTAATGCCGGGTTGCTTGCTTTGTATGCTTGTGCTTTAACACCATAAAAAGAATATTTTACTACTCTCCGGGGAAACCAATTAAGTGCATCTGGTTGTTAAACGGAATTACGAGCGGACGTGCAATAACGTGTTCCTAAAATTTATGCTATGATTGTTTTGCAGACGGTCCGTATACAGTGGAGAGGGTTTGTTTAGCCGGCGCCACCAGAGTGGAAGACTTTAAGTTCTATTGACCGGGAATAGAGCATGTTTTTAATCAATGAAGAATATCTCGTGTGTACTATAATAATTGTTTGAAAAATTTAATAAATCATGTACCTACCTACACTTTATAGCTGAGTTGTCTGAATTTAATGTGAAGTTAACATTTCGTTTTTATGATTCAACTTGTTTATGCAATCCGCCGACACGTATTCAAACAAAAAATCACTTTTTAATAAAAAACGTTCATTTGTAAGCTTACATTAAACTAATATCGTCGTTATTTGGCTGGAATTTTCTTTCAATGGTTAATTTAACTGGTACGCTGAAGATAGTAGATTGGAGTCCTACAAAACTAAATATTTATGTGACTAATACGAGTGTGTGTTTCGTATCTGAATGTATAATTATACATACAAGTATAACATTACGCCTATATATCGCCGAAGAGGCAGGCAGTTTGTTGTACACTCCCAGAATCCACTTATTAAGTTATGAATATATTATATTATATTCATTTAGAAATTCATATATGTATTATATTAGCTGACTAATCAGCATAAATCAAAATCTGCTTAGCGTAGATTTATATGATCATGTGTTAGAAGCCTGAATATAATCCGAACCACTACTAGAAAATAGGTATATACTCAATATTGTTAGATTATATGTAGGTATAACATTGTCACATGACAGTGATAGTCTAATTGTTTGAAATTCAGCTTCTCGTTTCGTCTTAAGGTTAACATTGCATATTGTTATACGTTGAATGTACAGTATCAGTTCAGCAGCGCATCACACTTGTTCAGGTTTCGTGCAAAATGTACCCGACGAAAACATTCTCGGATCATGAATACGGAAAATCATATATCTATTTGGCGGACCGACGTGCGCCAACGATATATCCAGCCTGGGAAATTGCCCCGGATCTTTCATTTTTGCGCGAGCGTCGTGGAACAAACATTTACGAACTTCGAATATTTATTGTAATATTTTTCTACCTGTTTTGAAATCGTTATTGAGAAACACATACTAAACCGATTCTAACTTAAAATGTTTATTTACAAGACTATGTTATATTCAAGTTTGGTTTTGTTAATGTGATTTATTTCAGTTGGGGTCTAAAATTATTATTTTTGTCCCTCCATTCAAATGATACGTAGTATCAAACGAATTCAACAGCCTTTGAGAGCTGCCTATGGATATACAAAAAACAATGAATACGAATTTTATGGACTTCGAATGATTCTTACAGCCTTTAGAACAAGTACTCATACTTAAAAGTACCCAATGTACTAAATTCCATTTAAGATATATCATTAATCCTTTACACTTTGACTAGTATTTCAGAGCCTTACTTATATCGGCCAACTGTCTAATTTTTTAAGTATGTTTTTCCGAAATAAAAATAACCTATGTCAATCTTCCGCCCATAGAATATCTGTAGGTATGTGAAATTTACAAATCCATGTAGTATTTTTAGTGCGATTGATAAGATGTACCTACGTCTAAACAAATATAAACGTCAGAATTTTAGTGTTTAGCATGTTTAGCATTGAAATTTTAATATAAAACACCTCTAAGATTAATATCGACTTTAATATAAAATATATCACTAATAAATCATGTTCATAATTCTAACTTTACCGTGGCATCATTGAAAAACATTATTTACAGAAACTACATATCTCCTCTGTAACTCCGTCTCCATCAAATTTTTTTGAATCTGTATATCTAAATGGTGATTATCCCATTTCTTTGTATTTTTAACACTCAATTAACAAATTACTTATTAAGAATTAATATTACCAACATCAATATTTCTATTATATGTAGGCGGATTTTTACTTTCATTTTCTAGATAACTTTCATCAATATATTTAGCTTGTTTTTTGTTATAAATATTCTGTGGACTATCACTTCCATTATCCCTTGAATCCGACTTTTTTCTGACAGTAAATTTTCGTTTACATACTGGACACAATCGTTCAATATAAGATCTCTTATTTATTTTATAATATTTGTATGGATCCGGACTTACGAGAATATTGCGCTCGGGCGAGATTTCGATATTCGCTGTGGAAATTACATGATCCTTTTTTGGATTAGTAACATCGTTTAGTTTTCTCCTTTCATCTTTTTTTCCTTTTATCGCAGCGGATTTGTTATGGGAAAAAAACGGAATCTTAATATTCTTTAATGCACTGAAAATTAAAATTTAATTGTATCTTGACATTTTCAAAATTTTCATTATGAAAGAAATTGGTAAAAATATATTTCTTGCCTTTTCAACCACAGAAAAAACTATTTGATGAGAGTGTTATTAAAATTTTTTTAATAAAATTATTTCATACCATTTTTTATCAACATTATGCCTATAATTTTGGTTATTTTTAGGAATTTTCTCGAATCTTTGTTTGAGCTTTTCATCTTCTAACTGCGCCGCTAAAGTTAGATCAGAATCGGCATTGCGAGAACCATCTTGTAGATTTTCTGAGTCTATATCTGAGTAATATTCATTGGCATCGTTTTCGTTCGATTTTTTTGCTATTAAATTACCATATTGCATATACTTTTTTCCATATCTCCTAAAAATAAAATAAGAAAATAAGAATTAAATATAGAAATTAAGCATAGTGTTACATTAATCGGCTTTATGAAGCCAGATTAAATTTTCGTCAATATTAAATCGAAAATACTATTGGGCGGGAAAGTTGGGAAGCAACTACCAGTATGTTACTGAATATGAGTTATATTAGGTGGCTATTTTATTGGTTAAAGTAAGTATACTCTGTTAAAATAAAATAATATCGTACATATCCTTCAACTGAATGTTATAAGGATCGTTTTCTTGAAAATCTTCATCTTCGGAGTTTTTTATAAAGCTTGCCACATCTATTTCGGCTACTGGATCTTTATCGTAAGCCGAGTCATAACCACGTCGCTTTCTAAATCGTCTCTCTCCGATATTCCGCCTCCGATGTTCAGTATTTTTATTGACTTTTAGTTTCATGTTACGTTGTATAAAATTTGAATCATTTTCTACTGTATAATCGTAACAAAAAGTAATATTAATACATATTATTATCAATAAACTAAGTAAATGAAAATATCGCAACATTTTTATGTGACATGACTATTTCAGTTTAGCGATGACACTTCATAAATGTCAATTTGACGTAATTCAGAAGAATAACTAGCCGAATAAAATCCAGGTTAAAATAATTCCATCTTTAGTTTATTAATGGCGTTGTAGGGCGTCATGGAGAAAAACGACAACGTAGATTGTTTTAAAATTTGACAGTTTGTTAATATTCTCAAACTATACCCATTTAAAATCACATGAAAAATTAATGTAGTCGTGAAATTTAATTTCAATAATTTTTTTTTTTACTTGCATAGTACTTAAAATACTTTAGTTTGGATTATGACGAAAAATACTTTGGTTTGTCTACAGCAAGTACCACGTGGAGATCACCCCCAAGCCTCAACCTCCAAATATTTGTTTTGACACAAAATCAATACGGTAATAATTGTTAAAACGGTACCCGTTAAAACAGGCACACATGTGTCATCAGTCTATCTCAGTCCACTGCTGGATATAGCTCTCCTATCGGCAATGACATATGTTACGCAGTGAATAAATTAATTTCCAAATTTAAAATAGTATTACTTATTCTTACATGTACGTCTATACTACGTTACGTAGGATTAAATTACAAGGGCGTAAGAAAGTGAAGTTACTAAAGTAGTTTACATTGTTGATAAAAAACCAAATACATTATATATTTACAAGTAAAGTGTATTTTATATGATTAGCATTAATTACAATTACTCACTATCCCATTGTTCAAATCATTATGAAT
>DWDT01005141.1:0-10651 GCA_018245595.1 Microceris scylla
ACTAGAATTTCTAAATTAGAAAAATCCAATAGTACCCGACCCGAGATTTGAACCCAGGACCTCCCGATCGGCAGTCGGCCTTTCAACCAACACGACCAACGAGGCAGTCAAATTACGGTTATTTAGAACTTTTTAATTTACTTTGCGTATATGAAACGTAGTGTAGGACGCCCTTCATCTCGGGTGAGTGACGATATAATCAAAGTGGATGGTAGTGGTTGGATGCGTAGCGCAGAAGATCGAGCTCAGTGGCGTGCTGTTGGAGAGACTTATGTCCAGCAGTGGACGGTGACAGTTTGAGAATTATTATGATGAGGTACATTAATTATTACAAATTATGTTTAGAAAAGGAATAGAGGATGCAGCAAAGGTTTGCGGCGAGCGCAGGTGCCGGTGGAGCCGAACCTTGTTAACTCCAATGAACTTCACGCGCGGTGCTAATAGACTTCGTTACTGCCTCGTTTGCACGTTTACAGAGGAGACGTCTGACCCATTTTCTGTTTAGTTACCACTATTAAATTAGTAATCAGAGTTGCTTATTGAGTTGTAACTTACATTCCTATTTTAAAGGAATTCTAATAAAATTCTAGTCCTATGTTATAAACTAAATAATTTGTACTTATAGAACAGCATTCTGTTACAGTGAAGGTTGTGGTACGTCTCAAGGTTAATTAAAATAATTATAATAATAATAACCGACCCAGTTATTATACCTCTTTTGTAATATGGGTATCCTCTCACATTGAGAGGGTTAAGGCCATAGTCAAAGTTTATTAATTTCTCAAAGTTATAAATAATGCTTATAAACATTTATGAAATCTACCAACCCGCAGTTAACCAGTTAGACAAAATATGGGTTCAACCGTTCTACCGTTCGGGAATGCTATGTTCAATAGTGGTACCTTAGAATTGCTAATGATGTTGACAAGGAATACAGTCAAAACTAACGCTGTGTATATAAGCTCTAAGAGGATCGTAACATATTTTATTATTATTTCTCTATTATGCCTATGCAACGATACACTTGTAATAAATTAGATTCAAATATACCGCAGTATCGACATCATCATCAGTATATCAGGTCACGGACTGGCTACCACGTCTTGGTAAAAGGAGCGTAGGTGGCCCTCCTACCAGATGGTCCGATGAACTGAAGAAGACAGCGGGAAGCTGCTGGATTCGGAAGGTCCAGGACCGGAAGGAGTGGCGCCGATTAGGGGAGGCCAATGTCCAGCAATGGATATCTAGAGGCTGACGACGATACCGCAGCGCCTCGGTAATAAGTTAAAAGTGGGCATTTTATATAAGAATTTTACTAACACTATGAAATCTGTTACGAAGTCATTACACTGACACCTCATGAAACGGCGACTTCATTAAATGGAAACGAGCAAGCGTTATCAGAATAAAGTCGTCCCTTCGGGTCAATATCAGCATGGACCTGATAAATTATTTGGTATATATTTTGGGATGCTCTTTGTCATTTATTATTATGATAACAGACAAGAATAATGATTTAGGAGGTAATATATTTAAAAAAAAAAAAATATGTGTGTGTGATGCCTATGTCCAGCAGTGGACTGAGATAGGCTGATGATGATGATGATGATGATGATGTGTGTGTGGCCTTTTAGAAATATGTGAAGTAATATTCTTTAAAAGTAATTGCCTTTAAAGGCTTAAAAGTAATTGCTTAAAAGTAATTGTTTAAAAGTAATTGCCTTTAAAGGCTTAAAAGTAATTGCCTTTAAAGGTTTAAAAGTAATTGCTTAAAAGTAATTGTTTAAAAGTAATTGCCTTGAAACGCTTAAAAGTAATTGCTTAAAAGTAATTGTTTAAAAGTAATTGCCTTTAAAGGTTTTCTCACGTGGGTCAAATAAAACTTATCAAAATGTCCCCTCCTATATACATACCTATTAACTGGTATTACCAGTATTAATTTATTGTTAAGCAAGTTGTTATACACCACTACAAATATTATACCGCGAGTCGTATGTGTATGATACTGAGTAGGAAACTTGCACGCAAGTGTCAGGAACAGCTGTGGGTAATTGGAACTCAATCGGGTGAATAATGCGCGAACGCACGCGGAATAAACAAACAAACGTTTATTCTTTATATACTCATATATGTATGTAGTTGTATGTTATTGAGCTTTGGACAAACTTAGAACATAGAGTATGACATTTACCAGATGACATAAGTACCTACAATACATACGAGTACAATTGATTAACAAACATTTAGTTAACAAAGCAACATACAAAGATATTGATATTTTGAGATATTTTGAGAAGCCCTGAGTCATCCTTCATTCAAAGGCTTGATATATTTCGTATAAGCAATACAGTCCTTCTGTGGGACATACTATTCAGTTTCCAAGAAACAAAAGAGCTCATTAATAATCGTCTTTTATGGTACAGAGTCTTGCATAACAATCTTATTCCATTTCGTTATTTATCTACTTGTCTTTTCTTTGATCTCTCTTGTAATTTTTGCAAATTAATGCTTTAGAAACATCACAAAGCGAATTAACTATACCATTAATTTACGTATTCTATCTTGGTGGGTATTTTTAAGAGTCCATGGGAACTAATCCTTATGTTGGTAATCGTTAGCATGTGCTTCGATACTAGATTTCAGCATGACGTAATAAGAAAAAGCCGTTTTCAATATCTGGAACGGAAAATATATGTTACGGCTGGTCTTTTGCTAATGTAATTTCTTCGCTTTGGACAAACAAAATCTGTCTAACAATTGCTTCACAGTGGAAATAGTTGCAACGGTGGTATTACACACAGACAAACCTACGGTAATACCATGGACTATCTTCAAGTTACTGTAATATCTGAATCCAATGCAGTTTTGGAGAATATTCCAAAGCTTAATGATAGAAGCAATATATATATGTATATGTATATATGTGCGGGTGTGCGTGTGTGTGTGTACATACAAACAAATAGTTGAATATTAGTTATTCAATGTACTACGCCAAGTGCTTGCACTATATCCGCGGGGACTGTTCCCTTTCATAAATATTAAATTTCCCTCAAATCCCAAGAGAAGGAGGAACTTTACTATACAATTTTATTCACACATCTATACATGAAAATACCAACCGACACCATTGGGCGTACTCCAGCCTGCAATCCACCCAAGGCTATGAATTGCATTTCCGTTTGTGTCCTTGATAGCAGAAAACTAACGATCTTTTGGTTTGAAATGGACATGCTCTCCCATGGGATACTGTACACCACATTTGGTAGATCGTCGCTCTTAAAACCCAAAAAATACATATATCATTGTGATAAACATAATTTACACTATTTGGTTAGTGCAGCGAATTTAAAGCTAATTAAATAAGGGTAGTTCTTAAAAAATATTAAGGCTATATTGAACTTAACTGTAAAATAACGGAAATAGCTACATAGTAGTGACCTCTATGTACCTATATCCCAGTTTTCGTTAATAATTGTGATAATTAATATTTTCCATCGACTTAATCGTTGAAAAATGAACTATGAAACATGAGATCGACGTCATATCGCGTACCTGTTTCCGTATTTCTTCAATGACAAATGACATGAGTATAAGTTCACCGATATAGGCCCCGACCATCGCGCCGTACATCAATATGTCTCCCTTAAACGAAGAAAAATAGGTAAGTATAAGTATTTTTTTACTTTACAAGAAGTATTTTTAACTTAATGGTTTTATAATAATTGCATAGCGTGACTTTTGTTAAAACAATGTCCACATCAGGTATGAATATTCCTTTGTTTCACAAATCTTTGTAGATGATTCGAATCACGTCTCACTTCAATATCTTAAACAGATTAAAGACAAAAAGTTCTCAAATAAAAATGATAAACTGGTTGCTGATGACAATGCCGTAGTCTGCGTGGGAAAAATATAAAACAAAGTTCAAACCCCGTTCAAGATTTGGTACAGGATGAGACTGTCACTGAACAAGTTATGCAAATAGTTCGCCGACACGTTTATTCCGAAAGCCGATTGCACGTCGTCAAACACCCTGTGAATTTGATAAATGTGTTTACATATCAGGGAACAGTATCATCATCTTCCGAAATAGCAACTTGAAGAAAACTTTACAAGATTGGGTTTTGTTTATCTGAAATCCATCCTCTTATAAATGGGAATACATCAGATTTTTGAACAGACGTTTATTTGTCGTATTTAGATTGTTACATGCCCATAGCCTAGTACCGGAAATGGCGGAGCTGATAAAAGTCTGCGTCTACTATAGGACCATGAAAATGTTCATAATAGACTCAATACGTAAATGTCTTAGCTTTGTGTGATTACCGATATTTTGCAACAGAAGATCATTCAAATAACTGTGTTTAAGAGTTTAACCTCTTAAAATGACATTTTTGCCCATCAACAGAAACAAACTTAACAATGTAGGAAAATAACTTTGCAATGTAAAAAGTCTCAACTTATGTCATTATTTTTACGAGTGAATTTTATGTGAGTAATAGAATTTATCCTAACCTTATGATAAACGTATGATGCTTGATAATTCCAACTAGTCTTCTCTTAGCTTCGACATCGCTGATGTCATCAACAAAACCAGTGTTGATGGTATTTTTGAGGATTTGTATATGTCCGATGAGGTGATAAATAAACATGTAATTGAGACAATGAAGAGTGGCCATAATTGTGACGCCCATTCCAACAACATATACATTGATAGTGTGGACGATCAGCCAGTTCTTGTAACTGTGCCCATAGTCGAACGGCATCAACAAATAAACGCAGGTTTGCAACCGCATGGTCTTGTTGAAGATCTTATCTCTGCTCATGATGTTATGGAGTACTGGTACGTTGATCCAAGAAAACCAGTTCAGCCCAAAGAAGAAGATCAGATAATATAGAGTGAAACGTGTGAAGCGCTCCACTGCGAGCAATTTCTGAAATTAATAAAATTTGTTTCTAAAAATGTTATTCAAATCTTCGGAATAGTTTTGGTACGACTACGAAATAATTCTCCAAACCTGTTTCATGTAGTGGTCACTATCGGTGAAATAGTTGCTGATATGTATTTTTGTCATGAATAAGTCCATCACTTTTTTGTAAGAGGTCAGTTTCGATGATCTTATATTTACCTGAACAGAGGAACACAGAACATGTTGGTGATGTGAATGGTTAAAATAAAACTGCTAAAACCGAATAAAGAGTGCGTATAACCAAATAACTATTTACAAGGTGTGGTATCTACATTTATATCGTAACACTTACGATACAATTATGAATAAATATATATTGACTGTAGTTATGAATTTCCAGAATTCTCTAAAATTATGCCGATTTTAGTATAAGTACCTTTTCTCATAACATCTTTTTATATTTTTTGCTTATTGATATAAAATTGTATAGTGTACATACGACAACAAAATATAAAAATATGTCTGAAGATGAATCATGTCACTTACATTAACTAGGGCGCTAACAGGCATTATACACAACACGATACCTATGACATCGAATGTTAGATTTGTATAGTGCACATGTAAATACAATATTTGTGTCCAAGTGCAAAGGGGAGCCAGCGTCACTACGAATTGTCCGTGGAACTGAAGGATAGGGTGTATGGCCTCATAGCCCCACCATGTCCTTTTGCCCAGTCCCAGAATATTTAATATCGTTGCAAATGTATAGTAAAAACGTTGTTGAAATGGCGGCAATCTGTAATTAAAAAATCAATGTCAGTTGTTAAGAGTATAAAACCTTATAAATGTAACATCACGCCTGTAATCCCCGAAGGGGTAGGCAGAGAAGTATAGTACACGTCCCCACGTTTCACCAATTACGTTTTAGTCCTACAATGGAATAAAACCTTATAAATAATTTGAAAAGATAAAAGTGATATAAAGATACATAAGAAAGTAAAATGCATGAAATTTAAATGGAGATTTAACCGATTTCGTTCGTAATAAATGGATTGAACTGACCTTAGGAACGATATGAATTTTCACAAAAAAAATTTAATAAAAATTATAAAATACATAATTAGTAGCACACTCATATACAAAAAAGTAGATCATAGCAGATTACATCTTTATTTTTTATTTATTCAATTCTATTATAAGAGACATGTTTATTATTATACAAACATAGTATAATAGTATTCACATCCCCGGTGTAAGACGTGCCTACTCGATACGCCCTCCCAGTATACCCCCATCCTAAGTACTCGGTAATACGTAATCCCTTCATCGTAAGCTAACGGAAGCAGGAAGCTGTAATATAAACAACGGAGAGTAGCAGAGTTAACAGATCTTAGCAGTAGATTTCATGTATAGCGCATCCAAGTCATGATCAGCTGAGATAACTGTTTACCATAAGAAGAATAATAGTTCTCATTTAACCTCCAAAATCAACCTACGTGCACCCAAAATGGATTTTTTTACTGAGCTTCCTTAAAGAAGATTTACACGAACTAATTTACTTCCCCATTTAATTCAGCCAATTGATTCCTCTTATCTTATGAAAACTTATTAAGATGGTACCGCATATAAAAGTCAAAGCCATATTATAACGTCAAATTATAGGCAAGTATAATTCCCGAAAGTGTAGAGAAGTGTAGTACACTGCCACCAGGTACGTTTACGTCCCATGGAATAAGTGGTGAGCCTATTGCCATAAACTGACCACAAATCCAAACTTCAAATCATTACTAGAAATTATAAATCAGAAAAATCCAATATTACCCGACCCGGAATTTGAACTCAGGATCTCCCGATCGACAGTCGCGCTTGCAACCACTCGCCCAATGAGGCAATGAAATTATTATAAAGTGAAAAAACATTAAATATATATAATTCTATTATTTATCAATTGCATGATATGCAATTACTTACAAAAATTTATCCTCCGCCATGTTTTTAAGAATTCTTTTCTGCACAAGAGCACAAAATTTAATGGAAAGCAACAACAGAACTAACGTGTCCGACACAAGCGAAACGTTTTCGACACGTTCCCATTATCTAACGATAATCGAAGCGTCTAGAAATTATTGTAGTAGTCATAAACGCATGCAACAGACGGAAATAGTTTGGCCTATGTCCAGCAGTGGACGGGAGTTGGCTGATGATGATGATGATAAAGTATTTAACACATTGTTATGTACTTACCACTTCGACACTTTTCTGTACAATCTCTAAGTATTTTACAATAATAGGGTCTCATGAATCTATTTGTCCAATAAAAATTTTACTTTAAGTGTTACCTAAATTTTTTTTGTTTTATTCCACTTCACGGAACATCCTCCACCATCAAAAAAACTAGCTACAAATAAGAAAAAAAACTATATTACATATGCTTTGGAAACAGAGTGGACTCGATGCTCAAATTAAAGAATACAGAATACAAATTGTACACTCAATACCTATTACGTAAAGAGTAGACAGCTAACAACTGATTATTGGTAGAGACTCGACCATCAATTTAACAAGCCAAACAAAGTTAACCAAACCACTGAGAACGGAAGAAAATATGTACACTTAAAGGGACATCAAAGAAAATGCACATAAATAGGTTAATTTCAACATAAGGTAGATTCGGAAATGATTAATGTAATGTTTCTTATTAGCTGTACAATAGGACATATATTACATTACAGATGTAATACAGTCTTATTATTCTGCCTACACTCTAAAGGACCTGGCAGATCGTATAATTCTACTATTATTATGGTCTGTAAATACTAATACTATGTTATTTTATGTATTATTCGTTATACAAACCTTCTTTTTAAAATGTAAACCTACATACACGTATTTATCGTCACTTATAAACGAAAGCCATTTTGAATGCTTTAAAAATTTATAGAAACGTTTACAAATAAGTCACAGTAAATATGGTCTTTTCTCATGTTAAATGTTGTCACAACATTGCCACGTTATATCTGCGTGAAACGAATTTTCTTGTATTATTACTGCTAGCTGAAAGCAGTCGCACTTCGCGGAATGAGAGTTCTACTGAAGTACCATTACACAAAGGCAGTGCGATCATTCTATGAGTCCTTTTCACTGTCACAAATAAGGAAAGACCGGGAACTAGAAGTAAGGAGTGTGCAAGTTTATTCCAGCACGTATTTACGAATGCTGTGACGCTTTTCAAAGTTTGCAAAGTTTTGTGTCATTGTCCGAATATTTTTAAATCAAGTGCTTTCGAGGAAATGGTAAAGTGATCGTTAAGATGCTCAAAGAAAGTGGAGCACATTCAGTACCGTCTTCTTTTGAACCCGTGATAAGTGTTCCTTTGGAATGTATTCAGACGTCTTAAGCTTCATGAAACACCTACCTGTTCTCTACATTTGATTATTGAAGTCGGACACATGGAATTGGTTCTTTACATATTCATTTTATAATTAAATTACGTTGGTTGAAACCGGAACCGGTTAACCGGTGAAACGTGGGAGTGCTCTGCATTCCTTTGCCTACCTCTTCGGGGATTACAGGCGTGAAGTTACGTTAAATTACGTTAATGGCTATTAGAGAATTTTCCTAAGCAATTGTAAGCTTTTATTAGAGCTTAAATATTGATTTCTAATGGTTAAGTAAAATCACTTCAAATATAACAGTATCTGAGAAGACAATACAAAAAGCAATGCAACTAAAATTTTCCGATATACATATATACTTACGATGATGATAAATATGTAATAGTTACTAGTTAGGTATAGTAACGAAAGCTTCGAACTACATAAATATAGCACACATGTACAAAAACACAATTGAAATGTAAATGTTTAAACTTCTGTATCAACTATCCACAGGAGTCCTGGAATCACTGTCGCCAAACAACTGCACATTGCAGGTTTAAGTATGCATTGTCACGAAAAGCTCTCCCGTGGTTTCCCGCTGTCCGTAGGTATCTCATAATCGCGTGAATGAAACATAAGGGAGCGATCTTGAATAATAGACATCGTTTCGACTTTAATTTATTAAGCAAAATGAGACAAAATATTAACATATAGTAACATTTTGTCATAGATTTAATGAAAATGGGGACATGTTTTATTCGGACCGTGAGAAATCCATTAAATTTATGTACACGCTTGTTTTTAAGTAATTACGTACAAAAGTACGTACGACTTTTAAAGCTATCGGTGCATTTAATGAAACAATGTTTGTACACCTGACGTCACACAGTTCATGACGTCATACAAGCCTGCGCCATCGGTGTTTATTGTTGGCTCGCTACGACGTTTAGCTGTTTATTGGACGTCAGCTTGCCAGATGCTCTTAACTGTAACTTTTGTTTATTCTTAAAAATCTCTAAAATATACACCGTAATCGCTAGGTTCTAATTACGATTACACTTCACGTGTCTCGTCATTTTATCATTATCGTATCGTTACATTACAAATAGTTTATACACGATAAAAAGGAGTGTAAGGGGTTCCAACCACCATCTCAGGAGCCCAAGCTAACGTCACCTGCACGTGCACCCTGCTATAACAGACGATGACGACGACGACGACGATGATGATGATGATGATGATGAATAAGTAATAAGTACTAAGTAATAAGTAATAAGTAATAAGTATAGATTTATTTAATTATGTAACAATTTTGTACATATAAAACAATAAATGGAAAAAACAATCATACAAAAGAGATGCGGTACAATGGCCGTGCTTATACCTAAGAGAGATCTGTTGCAGCAGCGCCAGGAATGGAAAGTAATATAAATATTAGAGATCAAATTTAGTGTGTACTTAGAAAAGAAAATAATGTATATGTTATATTATCACAGTTTATTGGCTTAACCGATAGCCATGAAATTTTATTTGAAGATATTTTAAGTCTTACGGAAAACAGTTGCTTCGTTACACAAGATAGGTACTGCGTGATAATTATTTTAAATAGTCAATTGCCTCGCCGGTCATAAACATAATATTATCCGCCAATTATACCTAATTATCGTCAAGAGATCGAACACAATAAGTACATAAAGTACGATAGCAAAATATAACGACCTTCATTATCGATGGCGCTCTCGTTCCATAATTTCTGCCATATAATTCTAGAGCAGAAAAATTAAACACATAATTTGAACAAATAAGCTCGCTTTAAATCTTATATTCAACAGAAATAAATCAGTTCTCGATCTCATTGTAAACAATAAACCGGCGCGTACAAATACGTGTTGTATCGCCCAAATGGATTGCGCAACCGCTCGCCGCCGAAGCTCCGGCGCTGGCTGATATCATGTTTCATTCAAACAATCGTCCTGTTTCTGTAAATATGGCGACGTTTTAGTGTTGTGTCCCACGTAACAGATGAGGGCACCTTTCTCAATAAATAGATACTTTCATCTCAAACGTTGGCAGTAACTAATCACGACTCTGTCTATATGTAGAACGGTAGGGACAAGTAAACAAGATTTTTGATTGGTTTCAATAATATATTACGTATATATTGTGTATTGAAATTATGTGAAGAGTCTAATCTTATAATAAAAATAAAGGTATTTCACGGTGTACAAATATTTGCAAATAAATTACAAGAAATCTTCTTAGCGTGTCAATGACAAACACATTTTGTAATAAGTCGCTAAATGCTTTTATCCCATAATTTTGCCACGCTGACTTCCTCATCACTGGCAGTCATTAGGTCGT
>DWDT01005142.1:0-10650 GCA_018245595.1 Microceris scylla
CTTGACCTGTCATTGCAATTTACATTTTTTGTACATAACCATGAATGGGCTTTAGATAGTAAAAGAGCTTTCTAAGTATAATCGCAAAATAAGAAAATTAGCATTTTGATTACGTTTTTAAGACGCTTGACTTCATTTTGGGATGATTTGTTTTACACAGTCAATTCAGTACTACGTGAGTAAAATAATTGGAATCTATTTAAATTGCTGTTGCTGTCCGAGGGGTTATAGAAAGACGCACCAATTTTTTTAACATTAAAATATATATTTATCTACATCGAATAATAAACATTATATTAGCCACCATAAAGTTGGTTAATAATGTTTTATATATAAACAACCACAATCACACACTACCGGTTATAAGACCAGACAGTAGCCGCAAATGACCGCTGATACCCAAACACATTTGCAAACAATTCTGAATAGGACTACTTGAATAACACTTAATTCTATAGGACTATTCAGGTACTGTATGTTACAGTAGAAAACGAAATATTACTTGGAACTGTATATTATTATTTGTCGTTGTCGCTTAACCAATAATTATAATTGAATAATTTGAACCAATAGTTATAATTGAATAATTTGAACCAATAATTATAATTGAATAATTTGAACCAATAATTATAATTGAATAATTTGAACCAATAATTATAATTGAATAAATTGAACCAATAATTATAATTGAATAATTTAGTAAATCAGTGTCCTATTCGAAGTTGATCCCAGACACGTCGCTGCTCCTAAAGTCTGTGACGTTCACCTCTACAACGTGCACCCACACTTGTAATATCCAAATACAATATGTCTAACAAAAACGGCTTATTATCAGAAATAAACGTATCAATTGTGCCGCTTCGGGTAAATCTCATACATATTATATTACTAATCTAATTACACTTGTGATAGGCACCCAATAGACTTATATTTCAATAGCAATAATTGATTCATGTTAGAAATAATGGATGGAAATGCCCCGAATCAATTTATCCGTGTTCTGCCCGTTTGTGATAGTCTCACAATACTTTAATATTAATCAGACCTGACAAGTCAACCATACTTTTATATATACTCTCCATTGACCGCTTTATTTATAGCGGTGGCTACGTCTCGCTAAAAGGAGCATAGGTCGCTTTCCTACTAGGTGGTTGACGACCTGAATAAGAAAGCGAGAAGCTGCTTGATTCGGAAGGCCCAGAAAACCTATGTCTAGCAATGGCCATCCAGAGGCTGATGAACCGCTTTTTAAATCGACATTTTCCAGTCAATAGTTACTATCGAAACTTAGTGATCAACTATGCAACTAAGTCGTTAACGATGTCGCTTAATTAACACGTAGCTTCGCGTTATTGTGGACATACTCGTATTTTCTGAGTTTATGTCGCAGCGAATTTTACGATAAATGGTAGTCAGAATTTTTTGTTTGGTAATTGGACAAGTAACAGTTAGCGAAATAAGTTCCCTTCGCATTTTTTGGATTTGTTTATTTAAAGCTTTAAGTGCTAACCCGAGAAAAAAGTTCTAAGGCGCGCATTAAGAGAGACCTATATATATGAATGAATTGAAATAGGATAATGATGATGATGATTGTGAAGATGAATCTGTCCGTGGATAATATCATAATTATCTGTAAACTCATTACAGGGCATACATATCTGTAGAGTACAGTAGTCAACAATAATGCTTATGATACATTTTTCTCTTATCATGTTTAAGAAATCGTATTCTGCATTATGTAATAACATATACATACATATGTATGTATATACTCCTGCTCTAACTTAGGACGTATACATGCTTTCGATCAGAAAGTGCTGCAGGCAAAGGTTAGCCTATCATATATTTTATTAAATGTATAATACGTAAAAAATAATTAGGTAATTATTAGAAATTTACTTAATAAAATATATAACAGGTAACGGTACTAAAATAATAATAATAACAACAACATGGAAACCAGTGAGTTGGTTATTCAGTAAACGCTCCAGACGAAACCAGTCAGCGAGAGCTCAAAGCCTGCGTTTCATCATCTATGGGGGTTCACTAGACCGTATAACCCTAAACGTTCAGAATTTTCGAACGACAAGGGTTGAAAGCATTTGTATTGAATTAATTTTATAATACATGAGCATGGGTACTAGAAAGTGAATAGTTTACAGCTTCCTGATTTTATTATTTTTCATTACATTGCTTATGGGCTGTTATTTTTATTGATGACGTGTGTTTTGAAAATCCGTATACACAGTGCTATGGATTTTAATCTTTGATAGCTTTACACTTGCCTTTTAGATGACTGTGATTGATATCATAACTTTAACTCATCTCGGGTGGGATGGTTAGAGGAGAAATAAAGTTAAAGATAAGTAAAGATGACCACTTTAAGGATATGAGTTACTTCAATATTACTTCATTGGCTTTTACATTATGTAGAGTTCGACGTGATTCGGATATAATAGAGTTTGATCTAATGACTGACCTCAATTACCAATTCTGAAATCTTTAGATAATAACTACTTTAGGCTAAACAACATATAAATCTACGTCCTCCTTACTTTGTTACAAAATAGTGTATAAACGTTTCTGTATCCAATATATTAACATCAAATTATTATTGATATTCGTTTAGCTGTAACAAAATTGCTGGATTTCTCAGAATCAAATCGACACATTTTGTTATAAAAATGATTTATATAAACTCATGTCTCTACATAGAGCGCAGTATATAACTTTTATGAAGTCAATGAAATGAATTTTCTCACTATAAAGTTAATTAAAAAGCTGCTCTGTTTGACCTGACAGCGAGCTGAGGATGACCTTTAGATGGCAAATAAAAATAATCTTCAAAGTGTACTTATATTTCGCTTCTTATCTCCTCAAAGGTCCTTAGTAACAAACATAAACATTCTGTTCATATGTATTACCACGCTTATTTCCTACAAGGGTAGGCAGGCTACGGATTTCTCTCAGCTAACTTTTTCGCCTCTTCTACACTCGTTAACAATGTTATGGTCATCTATTAAAATAACTCTTGACCTGACCTTCTTTTACGACGTTTCCGATTAGATCAGTGTGCCTACCCCTAGATTTGCGTTCTCATACAATGATTTTATTCATCATTACATTCAATGATGCACGTAATACTGAATTAGAATAAGTCTCAAAATCAGAGGATGCTTTAGGACGCCTAGTCGAGTGTCCCTTACTTTAATACTACATACATGTAAGGATTTAAAATCCTTATTCGTGTAACTTAAATTACAAATATACACGATGTAATTAATTTACAACAAATTTTCGTGGAACTGAATATTTTATTCTGGTTTTATATAAAATTCATACGAACACAATAAAACCATGACCTTTATAGTGAAGCCCGAGCAGTGTCGAAGCCTTGTATAGAAAGTTACTTTATCTAACGTATATTTTATGCTTACATATACATATGTACTATGAGCGTATATTATGTACTCTCTCATGTAGATGGAATCACTTATAAATTAATAGAATTCTTAGTAAACGAAAAATATAATGTTGTAAGAAAGCCTCTTACATAGTACCTATCAGCTATATTTATAATTGTATAAGAAAATGTACTCAACAATATATTTTATTTCTAATAGAATATGATAATGGATAAACTAGACAGGCTGATATTTTTCGTCAATAAACTATCGATTATAGTGTAGGCTTGTTACAGTTAGGATTCTGGGGGAAGAGAACTGAAGGTAATCATTTTATTTTAAATGGCCGGCTTTAAGCAAGGCACTATTTATGTAGATTAATCATACTGAAGCAAATGATTACTTTACATACATAATAGCCAAGTTCCTTACGGGGTAGGCAGAGAGCACTTTCGTTATTATGATTACTGTAATTATACACAAAGTAAAAAGCGATAAACAGACACACACAGGCGAATGAGAATATATTCAAATATAGAAATGCTAACTAAAATTCTACAGTGTATTATCCAAAATATGAATTCCAAAAAAGGTGATGCAATACATTTTATTTGGGTCTATTTGTAAAATTTTATGTTACTGACTTCTGAAAGGATGAATATTGTTTAAAGTTACATTGCTAATTCTATCCACGCTGGAGGTAAATTGCCATAAATCTTTTTTTATTTCTCGCCTAATACTTTTGTACAAAATTTTCTCTTTCTAGACGGAGTGGATTAGACTCTGTGATGATCAGTCCATCAGACAGTCTATTTTATATATCGATCTATTCTATATATAGAGAAAAACTCATATTTGCGTATTAATTTACTTAATATCAATATTACTAATGATAAGTTTATAAATTTGAAGACGACAACACAAATAGCTTATACATTTAATTACAAGATAAATATAAACTGTCAGCTAACGAGAAACTCAGAGACAGTAAATCAATTTTTAGAAACGAGACATTACAATAGTACCTAATATTATTTAACATAACATTAACAATGTACTATATAAAATAAACTCTAAGTAATAAAATACGATACATTCGGAGTCCCGTTACAATAGCAGCTCTCAAAGGATTTCTCCAGACAAACAATTTTGAGCGCGTTCAGCAGTGTAATTAAAAAAAAGCAACGCCTGTAATCCCCGAAGGGGTAGGCAGAGGAGTGTAGTACACTCCCATGTTTCACTGGTGTCATTAAAATTAAACATATATAAAGTGTATAATGTAATTAAAGGACTTTAAATCGGAAGTTATTTGTATTTAAGAGTATTCATTAATGGTAGATACTTTTTGATAATAAGTATATCATAACATCTTCCAATTTTTCCCCGAAGATGTAGATAGAGGGTTGTGGCACACTCACGTGATTCATATTTTTGTATTCGGGAAACAAAGGTTTGAGATACAGCATATTGCCACGAGAGATTTGACGTTACCGATATTATAAACATTTCTACGTGAAAACCGCAACCAACCAATAACGCTTCAGTTATTAATAAGACTAAAAAAAAATATTAGGATGGTAGACAATAGAATTTTTCTACAAACCGACTCTGCATCAAGTATGTGCCCCTTGAAAACTACCATCATACTCTACAACAATATTTTTTTCTAAAAATAGGGACAGAAAATCCACTTTAGACTAGATCCGGTATTCCGGTTGAAAACCTAAAATAGCGCAAGTGGTTTCTGTTAATTGTCCAAAAAGTTTATAATGATAAATAGATGACGTATAATATATGTCATCTATTTATTATTTATCATATTATGTAAATTTATGTGACCTTAAATTCATCTAAAGATGATATCTAAAATTACTATCTAAAAATGACCTCCTCTGTACCTTATTCTAAAGAGAGAGTACTTAACAGCACAACGGTAAATGGGTCAATGATAATGATTATGACCATTCTCAACAGTATATCAATAACAGTATCCATAGACTGGTATTACAATTTTGTTACTTGCGCATATCTATGTAAATATATAAATATTCAGAGTTCGTGTTTATGTACAAAATAATTTAAGTTAGAACAATGTGATCACTATTTTTAGGGTGAAAATGTATAACTAAACACTAAGTAACTAACAAACTCTTAGTTAAAAAGTAACGTACACTAACTATATGTACATATATAGTCATATAATGTGCAATTTCAAGCGGTTGTAGCTTTGATGCGATTGAAGATTATAAACGATTAGTAAAGTGAAGTAATATGAGTGTGGTCGATTATATGATAGAGGAAAAATGTTTCCACGTTTAATGGGTAGGCAGAGCAGCCAGTACTATTTGGCAGTTTTAAATAACAAACGTTACACCTTGTCATTGCTTAACAATAACTTGTATCTCTGAAGGAATCACGAGTTGGGGACCAAAGACCCAGTGGAGGACGTAAGCATTTTGTAACGATATATAACATAAAAGCCTAGAAAATTGAAATAAAAGAGATAGCAGTATTTTATTTTCTTCTTTTTTCTGAGCTTTCCGCGATACTTGACATGTTTGACAAAGTTTTATGTTGAAGTAATTCAAATTCACCATCGAAAAATTCACGATTATCATAATCTCACCATAAAAACTACTTCCTAGAATATAGATTTTGTCGTCCAAGTTAAGAAAGGGATAGAAACAGACCAGCTTGCTACTTTTCCTTTTCTGTCGGACACTGCCCTTTCGAAGTGCGACTGGGGTAGCGGGATGATTTCGAAAAACGTTTGGGATTTTAATAAAACGGGAAGAAAATGGAAAGCATAATTTTGTTCGTTTCAAGTTTATAAAGTAAAGTAGTACATATTCATTAGGTTGTGTTAATGAGTTGTGTTCATTACCATAAAGAAACCGAATTTCACTCAATAATATTTATAACGTGCCATAACTAACCTGTATATTTTGAACTTATAGAAATATATATAAATAAAGATAACTAAGATTATTAATTAAAAACATATTAATTCTATTCATGAAATATGAACCCAGATTAACTGAGAATGTAACAAAATGAAACGTTAACCGCGTTACTTTGGTTTCCTTTCTTTAATTAGAGATTCACACCACGAGTAGTAAAAATAAAGACCCACAATTACGTAGGCTGATGGAGAGGAAAGATGCGCGAGCGAGACAGACTGAAAACGTTACACGTGCCAGGCTAAACTAATTTCCTGACGCGAATCGCAATGTGAGCTTCTGAGCTTCGAACTTTTGCACCGACTAGTTCTATGTACCTAACTTTAAACTTCTAACCATAAATTAGAAATGCATGCAAAACCTCAATATATTCGTTTAGAACTATAGAATTTCAGACACATGCGTAACCTAGGTTGCTGCACCTTTCACTGCCGTTAAGCAGCATAAGCTCATTCAATATATAGTCTGTATTATATTCATAATAGTACATAAAATATACCTAATAAGTGGTTTCGGTTTTTGTCGTCCAGAAGTTATAAGTCTTACGATGTAGGAAAATATGTAAGTACCTACCTGTTCCATTATAATTATGTTTTCGACTGTTTACCTCATACTAAAAAAATAGAGTTAAAAAGATTCTATACTGGAACCAGCGGAGAGTAGGTCTAAGGAGAGTAGAAACGTTAAGCATATGGAAATATATTCCAATAAATAAATTCATACGAAGCAAGCGTTTCTCGTTATCCCTTGAAATATTAAGCGAAATGTCGGGAAATTCCGAATTTCCATTCCGATCAATCGTAAATCTTTAGTAAAATTATTTTTTCTTTTCACACTCAACATTTACTGCGATCCTGTTTCAAAAGCATACCAATTTAGCTCGCAGGAGCACTGTATCCGATAATGAGACTTGAGCTATTTTATCAGACTTTTTATCATTATTATCGACATCATCATTATTAGCCTATTTCCGTTCACTACTGGAAATAGGCCTCGCCAATAGCACGCCACTGAGCTCGATCTTCAGCTCGTCGCATCCAACCACTGCCAGCCACTTTGCGTATATTATCAATACATCTAGCCGGAGGGCATCCTACGCTACGTTATAATTATTTCAGAATTTTTAAACACGTACCTAAGCCATTTTTACACAATAATACTCATGTTGTACCGTCACATTGATAATAGTAAATCACTACATTAAAATCTTACCAACATTAATGGTTAATGAGACGCTATATCGTTTTCACAAAAAACTATTTGCTCATATTTATAATAATTACATCTAATTTATTATTTAAAAGTATAACATTAATAGATATCTCGCAGAAGTTGTTTCAGCCCTTTGTAGAAATAATTCTCTTTATAGTTTACAAAGCAAATTTATCTTAAGTTTTGTAAGTGTGCTCTCAATGTGCTTTACTTTGGAATATTTAAGCAAGTTGTATACAAACGACAGACAATTTAGTACGTATAATGTTGTTTCAAAATGACGTAACATCACGCCTATAATCCTCAAAGGTGTATGCAGAGAGGTGTAGTTCACTTCCATCTTTCATCGCTTATGTTTACCTCCCATGAAATAGGTGGCCAGTCTATTGCCATACTACTAGAGTCACTACTAGAAATTCTAAATTTAAAAAATCCAAGAGTACCTGACCCGGTAGTTGAACCCAGGACCTCTCGATCGGGATTGGCGCTTGCAACCACTCGACCAACGAAGCAGATTCAAGATAATCATTATAAAAGTTTTTCATCAATGTCCACGGCCTACTTATCCCAAATATACAAAGTTCCATTGACATATACATATTTTGGAGAACTATAAAAGGTTTAAGATACATATTTGAAGTAACATTCATATATCCCATATACATATATAATATCCCATATATACATAGATGTTATGATTGGGAGTCGAATTCACTTCCTTCAGCTCAGACGACACAGTCACAAACCGTTATGTGTGTATTTGTTATGTGTCAGAGGAATTATACACGTATTACATTAAAATACCTTTCCTTTATGTACAGAACAGATCTCTATTACCTACACCGATAGAATATATATACTTAGAATGCCTACAACGCAGATATGATTTTACCTTTTTCAGGATCCCAAATGCCTTTCTGCGTCTGACACGAAACCTTTTCACCGATACCATTTCATTAAAAATACATGAAAACTCCACGCAAGGGTGTAGTTTAAGGCAAGGTACCCAGATGCAGACTACAGCTCACATATGTACATATATTTGTAGATATTTTGACTGTAGGGACTAGTTTGTATAAGGTTCGATTATAACTAATTCAGAATGAATGTTAACTTGTAATTTTAAGCAGTAAGTAAAAAACACAAACAGATCAAAATGGAAAGAAGAGGAAGAAGCGTAGGTCGCCTTCATACCAGGTGGTCTGGTGACCTGTAGAAGACAGCGGGAAGCTGCTGGATTCGGAAGGCTTCAAAGCAGTGGCCTCTATTAGAGGAGGCCTTTGCCCAGCAATGATTATGAAAAGGCTGATAATGAAATAAAAAAAACTTGTTAAAAGTAACAACGAAATTGTTCCACATCCGAGCATAAGCCTTGAGACATCGACAATGTCATGATGAGTTAATTTTCAAGTGTACAACCTTCATACACGTTCTATATAATCGCGTACTTAGCGGCATGCCCTTGTCGCGCGACTTAGCCAACGAAGCCTTAAAAGTACTAGTCGTTGCGAGCCGACGCTTAAGCCAATTTCAGAACGGTTTTGTGATAAAACAATTAGTAATTAAAATATCTATATAATTATACAGTATTCCTAATTAATGGTCGGTCGATTAAGTGGTTAGTGATTATGACTGCGACGGTCGTGGGTTCGGTTTCCAGTTTATCCAATATATGTATGATGAGTACAAGTATCTTTTATGACTGTCCATATTTATTTATATGTACATATGTAGTTTACAAGCCGTCTCGTTACCATGGTGCGACCTATATCTAATTTGTATCAGAACACGAGCTGTCTTGAGGTTTACTTTGAAATGGGATGGCCGTGTGTGGATATGTCCCAAGACAGTTGCACATATACTTATTACCATAGATTCACAACAAATATATAAAATTGTTTGTTGATGTGTATGAAAATGAAAGGTACGTTTTGAAAATTCTTATAAAGAAGTATTAATAATATAGATCGCCTATGGGCCCTAAATCTATCTTAATAAAGTCGTTCGCAAAACCATGTCGGATCCGTTTTATTGCCACATAATTCAGCGTGGAGATACCGACATAGCTTTAATCGGTATTCATATCACCAAACTGAGTTTTATTAAGATGATACCGACTATCAAATATCAGATAACAATCATTTGGAATATTAGTTATATTAGCATGACCATTATAAAGCTGATAACAATGCAGTATTATTGACGACCTTCAACTAATAATGATAATTATATGTTAGGACATCACCATAGATCTGATATCAAAGTAAGCCTTAAGAAAGTTATGGTGTTGTCTTTTGTGTCATGGTGCACACTCTGAACAAGTACTTGGGATCACAGAAATATTCTTTCTGGGTGGAAATCGAATCTATAACTCATGGCTTAACAGTCAGGGTTAATAACCACGGAAACAATAAATTTATGATTCCACAAGCAAATTTCCATAATTCTAACTTGCTAAATTTAAAGGAAACCTGCACTTCCTACAATTTATAAAAAAAAATTATAAGGTGTGTGAAGTCTGCAACCCGCACTCGGCCAGTGTGGCAGACTATGGCCTTAACTCTCTCAATACGAGAGTAGACTCATATTCCAATAGTGGAATGATAAATGAAGCGATTGTTATTATATTTATTATTAAATTTATGAATCAAAGGCACTTGATTAATATTCCATATCCCATCCCAATAATCCATAGTAACAAAGTTTATAAAGTTAACAGGCTATGTAAATTGGTCTACTCTGGGATTTGAATTTTCATTTCCAAACAATTCATATTCATACATGTAGTGTGGAAGTAAAGTTCAAATACATGTCGGAAAGGTCAACTGCGAAATTCAGGATTTAAAGTTCAGATATACATAGTATACTATATGTAGCGTTAAACGTAAATTGGAAATTTCAGTGGTGTATTTGTGATGTAAGTATCACAATTTATTTATTTGGAAATAACATAATAATGATATTATAAAAAAGTATTTGTGTATGGAGAATATTTTCAAATATTATATCGTGTAATATTCATTAGTGATTAGTTTTACACTTCACATGGTTATTATTAAATCATTATATATATA
>DWDT01005143.1:0-10649 GCA_018245595.1 Microceris scylla
GTGCAGACATATGATATAGACTTCACCAGATCCATCACCATTGAGATTGGTTGCTCAGACAGACCACAACAGGATAATAGCATTGGTTTAGGTAAAAATTTCTTACAACAACTACTTAGAAACTTAAAACATTTTGAGAGCTATTGGTATGGAAACCGGCTTGTTAATTAGGGTAACTGCAATATTATTTAACTTAAAGAATTTGGTGACAAAACTATGTATTTACAGTGATTTAATAAATGATTATATTCATAACAATGACATCATTGTATCCATAAACTTTAATTTCATAATTGACTTGACATACATAAAATATTTCAGCTGATCCAGTGGACCCAAACACGATTGTAAAATTCGTCACCATCAGCAATGAACATCAAGTGTTGTCAGAGGTAAAAAAATACCTATGCAATATTATTCCATATTGACATGTACTCTGGCATTACTGTTATTACTACCATTGTCATTATTAACTTTAGCAGTAATACTTATAAGATTTGATTATAAATAACCAAAAGATTTTTAATTTTTTTTTTCAAGATTTACCCGACGTCAATAACGGCTCTAGTCAAAAGCAACAAATGTCCTGTATTGTTGTGCGTCGAGAATCTTCCCGAACAGCCGCTGAAGATGAGGAAACTGCTGTTCACTCACTCCGAACTGAACATGTTCATGAGCTGCATCGCCAATGAGGTACAACTGTGTCAGCAGGCGCTTAACGATGAGAACGATAAGCGGGATATGTATAAGGTACGAAATGTTATCAAGAAAAGAGGCAATTTTAAAGGTACCGTAAATATTATCGAGAAAATAGGATGTGCTCGTTACTACAGTTTTTGTACTGTGACATTAAACTAATCTTTTCATCATCGTTGACTGTGAGCAGCCTATAATTGATCTCCATAAATGTATTATTATAGTCATTATGCAAATATTGCTTGCTTATGTGTTATTGTCTTGCTTATACCTACCGAACTTTCCACCTTATATTTTATGCAACAAGTGTCACATTGACGGGTTATCAATTGGAACGTACACAGAGACGTCGCAAATAAGCTCACTTCAATATGATGCCGTTGCAGGTGGACGACTGCCGGCGCACGCACAACTACGACGAGTTCATCTGCACGTTCCTGTCCATGCTGGCGGAGCGCGGCGCGCTGGCCGAGCTGGTGGCGGCGCAGCTGGAGCGCGGGCGCGCGCCGCGCGTGCGCCGCCGCCGCCCGCGCCCGCGGCCCCGCGCGCGCCCGCGCCCGCGCCCGCGCACGCGCAAGTGACGCGCTACGTCCCACGTGCAATCGTTAGCCTTTCCCTTGTTTAGTTTCCATACCCATCCATCAAACTACTGATTCAGGTACATTCTACCACTTGGTAGTAATTTGTGATCTATTAGTTGTTTAGTTTGCATTTTGTAAGCATACTCACCGATAGCTTGACAACTGTCAAGATGTATAAAGTATGAGCTCGGTATATATATCCAATAAATATGATGTAGAGTGTGGCAGTATCTTCATTTATAAATTTGATATTTCATAACAGTTACTTATGTGGATTTATGATTTTGGATTATTAAATGTTTTTCAATATTTGATAAACGTATTTAACAAACATGTTGATTAGATGGGGCCTTCCAATCAGTTATGATGCATTTTTCTGAAAAGAAACAGAAAATAAAATAGTAGAATCAAAAATTATCAGGATGTTTATTAAATCTGAGTAAAAGACAAGTGTTATTATTGATTTTTCCATGGTATATGTATGACCCTGTTTTATGTTACTTAATTTATAAATGTCTAATATTTCATGTGTGTAGCTCATAAACGAATTTGTTTTTATATAAATAGCTTTAATTTTACTTAACATTTATGTATTTTTTACTTTTAGTACTATGTTAAATATACCACTGTATTCAAAATATTTGCTGTTTATATGAAACCTGTTTAAATGTTAAAACTGGCATGTAAATCGGTCACCTGCACCACCAGTGGCTTTTAAATTCATTCGGGACAGGGCAGAAATAAAGGCAGGCAAGTATAATGTAATTTTTTTGTTTGTTTATGGACGTATAAAATTGTCGACAATACCTGTCAGACGACAATGCCGCCATCTAGGCGTCACTGCTGCCACCAGGGTGACAGTGCTGCCATCTGCTCAATTACAATAGTGTTGCTGCCCACAATCAACGTCACCGAGGTCACGAGTGAGGACGTCTAAATCAAGCGTCGCGTGTTGCACGGTTCTGAATATTGCATTGTTTTATTATTATTTACCTAGAAATATTAATTTCTAAAATCCCATAGCCAAGGTAAAAATAAAAGAAACATTTAAAAACGAATGTTTTATTAGTATACTACGAACCGCGCCGTATTTACATGGTCGTCATATTGTTAAAGAAATGTAACAACAATAACATTATTGTATGTTTTAGGCACGCACTTTATCAAACATCTCCCTCAAATAATCCGCTAGTGTCGCCGGACACGCATCGGCACTCCGCCGGCGGCTGCGCTTCGCCGAAACACAAAAACTTGTGTAACACATTTAAAATTTGCAATGAATGAACAATCAACCATTTATGGATACATTTACAATGAAATAAACGATGCAACATTTTATTGCCTCCGTTTAAACGCAAATTATTTAAGTGTCTCGAATGTTCTCCCAACGGATATGTATATATATTGCACATACGAGGCAGGCGGAAATAAAATGTTGCCATAATTTATCCCTTACAAAGCATGCACCATAAGCATTCGTCGACAGAATTATATTGGACTATAATATACAGAATATTTGTAGGTAACATAGCACCATCTGTGATAAATATACAGGCATAGTAATTGATTTTATGGACACTGAGGAATAATGTCATTAATTAAAAATACAAGGACGCACATGACTAACTTATTATATATTTCGATTATAATCAACATATTCATATTTTATTGTACGTATCAATTTTATTATAATATAATTTTTGTGATAAAGTTGTCTCTACGAGGAGGTACTTAAAATAGACAGACGTAAATATTAGTCCTGTTAGTAATATGATGGGAATCATATTATCGTATTGATAAAGCAAGCGACTCGAAGATAAATACTATATCACAGACTAACAGAAACGTTACACAAAGAACTTACAATCACTACGTGTATGGCACTAATCAATCTAAAACAGAAACAAAACAACACTGAAGGCAGCATTACAAACAATATTTACCACGAGTTAACTTGCTCATCACACATACATATATATAATAAAGGCTTGAGTTACTATTGTCACAGTATTTATTTTCGTAGGTTGATAGAAGCCAATCCTGTTACATTTCAATTACAATATAATCAAATTGCTACGATTATGGGTTCGAACGATGTACTCCCGCACTATTTAAAAAAAAAACTAAATAATACTCATCAATAACAATTCATAAAATCATCATATATGAAAAGGACAAATGGCAGTAGCACCAGCACCGTTCCAGCGACGCGCACGCGGTCTCGGGTTCACAACCAAAACTTATTGCTATTATCACTACGTCGAAATTGCACTAGTTGTTCGGTAGTCGTGTTTCAGCAACGGGGCGGCCGCGGGGGGGGGGGCCGCGGGCCGCGTGCGGCGCGGCCGAGCGACGCGGCGCTGCGGCTCGTCGCGCGAGTCGATTCAATAATTCATAATCATGTTCGATCAAAACGATATCCTCAAAATTTACTAACAAAAAATCTACATCAAACCTTAGCACACTAGTCACTACAGCATACATTCATAGATAATAAGGAACAATATCATCAATCAATAGTAGTAAAATAACGATGCACGAGGGTCCCTCGGGGCGGGGCACCGCGCCGCCTTCAACTGTCGGCGGGCGGAGCGCCGGGAGAACAGCCCGGCGCAGCCGCCGCGCCCGGCAGCGGCAGGTCCTTGAGCTGTCTTTTTTCTATTTCCGCTTTGAACTGTTCGATGTCTTGAGGACTACAACATAAATATTTATACAGATGAAATGTTGGTTTCTAGTAACTGTATTACCTGAAGGAAAAGCTGTTCTATATTCCCTATTTTCGATTTTAACAGGAAGAGGAGTACGCAAATGGTGGATTACGTATAAATATTTTAATTTGATACCGGAAAGAGAGTGGTGTAAAAATGATACCTGATCTGGACGAAAAGGATGCCGTTAATGAGGTTAAGCATGTCGATGACGGAGGCCATGGCGGGCGGCTGGATGTGTAGCGGCGCGAGCGGGTGCGGCGCGTGCGTCCCGTGCGGCGCGTGCGGCGCGGCGGGCACGGGCACGCGCGCGTACGCTTCGGCCAGGCGCTTCTGCAGCACCACGGCCTGCTGCGTCAGGTGCCGCAGGCACTCCGATGACTCGCGCGTCTTCTCGTGCTTCTCACCCAGCTGCGCCCGAGACAAATTTAAATAAGGAACTGTAAACACTGAACGTATCATAAAGGCTGTTGGTGAGCAAGTGAGTGCGCGGACCAGCTGCTTGTAGATGGAGTAGGTCTCCTTCTCGTGCGCGAGCGCGGCGCGGAAGTCGCCGAGGCAGGAGAGCGTGCGCGCCAGCAGGTGGCGCGCCACGGCCGCCTTGAGCGAGCGCGCGCCGTGCGTGGCGCCCGTCACGGCCAGCGCGCGCTCCGCGAACCGCAGCGACAGCTCGTACTCGCCCACCGCGTGCAGGATCAGCGCGATGTTGCTCTGCACGCACAACACCACTTCTATTACTTTTCTTCACTCATGTGCTTGCATACCATTGACATTTTTACTTTAGAAAATGATTACATCACACATATGCCAATGTTGGTAAGTGCACAAAAACGATCATTGTTTCATGGGAGTATATTAACAATAAAATAATATTTTTTTAAATCCATCAATGTGATTAATAAAATATGTTTAAATGACGCTCAGATATTATACTAGTTTAAAATCTGTTTAATGCACAGAGATGAGTGGCGGGTGGGGCGGACGAGAGCAGAGCGCACGTACGTCGAGCAGCGCCATCTCGGGGTGGTGCTCTCCGCAGACCAGCAGCGCCAGGTAGCGCGCGCGGTACAGCAGCTTCAGCGCCGTGCTCACCTGCCCGTTCGCGAAGCAGTACAGCGCCAGGTGCGACTGCCGACAGCACCGCAATTCATTTCACATTTACTTAACCAACGGCCATGGGAACCACTGCATTTTCATAATAAATTTAACCCATACACATCAAGTAGACGATCATGAAAAGGATCCTAATTTAAAATTCTTTAGTATCATAATAATAATTCTCGACCCTTTTATCATTCCACAGGTGGAATATGGGTCTGCTCAAGTATGTATATGTTCACCAGACACTTTAATACAATAAACAAAGTACTGTTGATTTAACAAAAATGCAGATATATTAGTTTTCATAATCAAAATTTCGATTACATTGTATTTCAGCAATTACCTGCTTTATACATAGTATAAAGACATATATTATAGACTTATAGGCAGATATTATAGGCTTACAGATCAATGAATACATTAAGTCACTGATATGTTTGTCACTGATATAATAATGTTTTACAATTTAATATCAATTGTAATGTGTGTGAAGACAGAGTCATGGTTCAACAAATCTATTAACAGAATGTATGGTTTGAAGACAGAGAGGTATGCAGGCATCTCTCCAATAAATGCACATCAAATAATAAGTGCCACCCATTATGAAATAAATGTGCTCATTAAAACAGCTTCTTTAACGGATTTTATAAAGATTTATATATTGGAACGTATTAAAATATAATTTGATATGATAAGAAAAAATTGTGAAACAAATGTAACAATTCAAATATTGCTAGCAGAACGGTAAGAAAATTATAACGAAACTTTAGTTTAATATACACATATCTGTCATTTCAAACTAATTGAAACTGATACATAAGGAAAAAATTATTCACGTTATTTACTAAATATACTAATACATGAGAATTCTCAGTCAAAGTAAACTAAAACCTACACCATTATTACCAGTATCACGCTGTCAAAATTACAACGTCACACCTGGTCCATTGGGAAGAGTTGCTGGGTTAGGTTACAGGTTAGGTTTAAATCAGGTGGCATACAGGATATATAGCAACAAAGGTAATAAGTTCAGGTTCAGAGTAGGTTAGAAAGAAGCGAGCGACTCACATATTCGGTGATGGTGTAGGGGTGGTCGATGCCGTTGACGCGCTCGGACATGAGCACGGCCTTCTGCTGGTAGGCCATGGCGTCGCGGTGGTCGCCGCTGACGTAGCACAGGCGCGCCACCATGCGCAGGCACTGCGCGATCTCGCCGTGCAGCGCGCCGTACACGTTGTTGAGCAGGTTCAGCGCCTCCGCGATCAGCTCGTGCCCCTCCGACACGCCGCCCGCCTGGATCTTGTTCTGCCCCGTCGTGTAGAAGTTGTACGCGTCCGACGCCTGCCGCACGATCATCTCAACTACTACTTTATTCTCTACATAATAGCATTTTTATATAAAAATACACCCTATCACGTAATAACGCCCTTATCGCTGAAGTAGCGATTTTGCTCTGCTTCGCGTTATAAGAGTTGAAAGCGCCTGACTGAAATCTGATATTGTGATTGCGTTCTTAATAAAAATATTCATATAATTCTAGGATGAGTACTCAAATGGGGAATAAAATAATTTGAGCAAATTTTTTTAAAAGGAGATTTTTTTCAATTAACTGAATAAAATTTAAAGTAATAAAAATTTTCTATCGAATTTAAAGTAGCAAAAAGTAATACACGAGCAATATTAAAAAATGTTTATTTACCCTTGGATTAATGTGCTTGACGACTGGGAAAATGTTCATAATGTCGGACGCCGTGAATGGAGCCTTATTCTTATTATCGAAGTCATATTCTCGCAATAAAATTTGCAGACCCATTTTCAAAGCGAACGACCTACAGACAAAAAATAATGTTAATTATTTAAATTCAAAAGGAATAAGATTTTTTGTCAGTATAGATATTCAGTTTCACCTTAGAAGAGATATTTTCTGAAGGCTGTGTTTTTCTATCACAGAGTCCATATTTTCAGCGTTAAGTTCGTAGCCCCAGTAAGCCTGGAATGAAAATAGTCGAGGTTATGGTAGAAACAGGGTCAATCTGTTATGTCAAGAAATATGGACAGTAATGAATGTATGTATTGACTGCATTGTGTATGGACAGAATGATAAATATAGATGAAGCATGACAGTTCTGTAACGATAGATGTCAGTCAGTTACTGCCCTGTACATTATATTGTATAATACCCAGTATAATGTAATTATTTGTTTTTTTTTTGTTTATTTAGAATGCAATTAATGTAGTATAAAAGTAAATACGGGGTGTAAGGGAGTCCAACCGCAATCTCAGGAACCCAAGCGAACCTCACCTGCACGTGGTACACCCTACTATAACAGACGAGGCTCTGGCAACCGGCTGATTGCGGTATAGCGCAGCCTAAATAGGCACAACTAAATGCCCTGGCTGCCGACAGCCGGCAGCAGCGATTAAGGGCATAAGCTCCCTTTTAGGGGAGGTCTATGTCCAGTAGTGGACTAAGATAGGCTGATGATGATGATGAAAAGTAAATAGTTGTGGCGGTCCTACCTTAAGTTCCTGTTTAATCTGCGAGAAGAGCGCCTTGGGCGTGAGGTTTTGCCAGTCGGTGGTGGGCGAGGCGGGCGAGGCGGGCGAGGCGTGGCGCTGCGCGCGGCGCGCCCGGCGGCCGCGGGGGCGCGGCGCGCGCGCGGGCGCGTCGGCGGGCTGCGCGGCGGGCGCGCCGCACGCGCCCAGCAGGCAGTTGAGGAAGTGCGCGGCCGCCGCGCCCGTGCACATCGCCTCGCACCCCTGCGCGCGCGCACGCACATCTTATTCACGTTCCATGCTACCAATCCTTATTAGTTAATCAGAAGATATCTTGGCGTTAACAAAATTATTAAAGTCATTGAAATGTCTCCCGGGATGATTTTAGGCATCGTTTCAGTTTTAAACCATACCTTGACGATCTCGTCCGATACGACTATGGATTTATTTAATTTTAATACTCATAACATACGATATACGCAAAATGGCTGGCAGTGGTTGGATGCGAGGAGCTGAAGATCGAGCTCAGTGGGATGCCATTGGAGAGGCCTATGTCCAGGAATACACGGGAATCGGCTGAAGATGATGACCCATAACACGGAACTCTTTATGTAGCTCCGTCGATGCGGAGGGCGGGGTGCGCACCTGCAGGTAGGCGGTGTAGAGGTGCTTGGCGGCGCGCAGCAGCAGCTCGGCCAGCGCGATGGCGTGCAGGTAGCGCAGCGCGGCGTGCGGGCGCAGCGCGGCGGCCACGCGGCCCAGGTAGCGCACGTTGATGCCGCGCGCGTGCAGCGCCTCCGTCAGCCCCGCGCCGTCCATGGGCGCCGACGTGTGCTCCAGGCACTCGCGCACCTGCCCACCCACACAGATCTTCAAAATCATACGTCACATTTAATAATGCCTATAAAATCAAAATACATTAAACAGATTAAATAGGTACTGTGTCATTATAAATACATTCCTCCGAAAACAAAAGCTTCTGTTAAAAATGTCATTGTAACAGAAATCTATAACTGTGACACTAATATAAAGTCAATATTTACTTTAATCTACCATCTCATATTAATATACAAAATATATATATATACAATATTCTTTATAATGGAATCCAATAAATCCAATAGACAGATGCAATAGTTACAAAGGCGGGGATCTGCGTGGTGAGCAGGAAGGCGGCGGCCTCCTTGACCAGATGGCGCTGCTTGGCGAGGTGGTGGGGCGCGGCGGCGTGGCGGATGCCGGCCGAGTACACGTCGGGGTTGAAGCGCACGTCGAACTCCGACTCCTTGAGCGAGCCCACGGCGCGCGCCGCCGCCGCCACCACGGCGCGCGACCGCTCGCCCGCTGCGCAGAGAATGTTCCCGTTATCTTTATACATCTACTCTCCTTGTCATCAAAAACATATCTCACTCCACTGCTACACGTAGCCTCCCAAAAGGAATTTTACTCCCTAATCCCACGCTGAGCATGCAGGTTGAGGCTTGTAGAACACGGCTTCTTGCGCCTCCTACCCTATTGCTCGTAGGCGGTTAAGAAAAATGAAGAAAGTATTTATTATCAATTAAAGCAAATCGACAATAAAGCAAATAAACCGAATCAACAATAAACTTACAATCACTCTCCTGTTTATCTCCACTGCAAATGGAATCTGTAATGCTCTCCACTATTTTCTTAGCAACATCTGTATCGATGTCAGAGTAGTTCTCGTTTAGAAGAATATCTTCTTCCTTATCTTTATCACCTTTGGGTGCCTCTTTATCTACATCTGTCTCTTTTTTAATGTCTTCTTTATCTTCTACGTTAGCTTTAGTTTCTATTTTTGCCTTTTCCTTTCCTTCTTTCTTTTGTTTCTTTTCTTTAATATCTTTTTCCGGTGTCTTGCTGGCTCGTTTGATTTCTTTAGTTTCAGTCTCAATGGCAACCTCTTTCTTTTCATTTCCTTTTTCCTCGAGTGCCTTTTCCTCTGTATTCTTATTTTGACGCTTCGCACTTAACTGTTGTAAGTGGAAGGCAGCATACCTAATGAACATGAAGTAACGGGCCCTAAAAATACAAAATTACGACTATAAATTTTAGTGTTTTTAAAATAAAACTTAAACACCATAAACGAAATATACTTACTCAACAAAACTATCAACTAACTCCTGCCTCAAACAACACAGTTTGTGCTTGTGAATAATGGGAAAACCCATCGATTTGATGTCCTCCCTTAGTTCATCATCTTCCACTGTTGAATAAAGTATTTAGTTAAAATAATTTTTCCTATTTGAGCAGCTTGGTGAAGTATATCACAGTTCTTGAACTACACCGTAAAAAAACTTTTTCTAATATAGGCATGTTCTCAGTTTAATATATTTATTGATAATATATTCATATATGTTTTAATTGTCAGTTTTTCGGTAACAACCTATTAAAGAATATCGTAAATCAATCTAGGCAACAATGTTGCCAACTAGGCCACAGTGCTGCCATCTGTTCAATAGCAATGGTGCCGTTACCCACATCAAAGGACACGTATGGAAATGTTAGCTCTATGGATAAGCCATATCAACTGTCAGATTATAAGATAACCGCGTAATATGCATTTATTACATTTCCTGTTGTAGATGTACGTGATTTATGTAATCGTATTAATTAATATTAAACGAAACTTAAATATACATGTTAAGGATAGTCATCAAACAAATAAATAACTTATGTACATCCATACTGATAGAAAATAATGATGATAAGTCTTTTGTTACATTGCAGGAAGTTGACGTCGGGCGGGAAGGTGCGCAGAAGATCGAGGATGTAGTGGCGGCCGTCGTTGCCGATGATGCCCTTGCACTCAACGCTGGAGCACAGCTCCACCGTGTCGCCATTCGCGCTGATCACCGAGTGCGGCATTATCTTCAGCTGTTGTCCGGCTTTGCTCAGCTGGATGAATAAATAAATATCTATAAATTGATAGTACTGCCTCTGTTGGTCGTTTGGTTACAAGTGCGACTGTTGATCGAGAGGACCTAGGTTTAACTCCCAGTTCGAGTAACTAGAGGATTTTTTAACTTAGAATGTCGAGTAGCAG
>DWDT01005144.1:0-10649 GCA_018245595.1 Microceris scylla
CCTATCTCAGTCCACTGCTGGACATAGGCCTCCCCTAAAAGGGGGTTTATGCCCGTAATCTCCACGCTGGGCATGCGAGTTGGACATCGCAGGGCACAGCTTTTCGTACCGCCGACGCTGCTGCCCGTCGGCGGCCCGGACATTTAGCCGTGCTTATTTAGGCTGCGTTATATCGCAATCAGCCGGTCGCCAGAGCCTCGTCTGTTATAGCAGGGTGCACCACGTGGAGGTGAGGTTGGCTTAGGCTCCTGAGATAGTGGTTGGAACCCCTTACACCCCATGATTAATTTCACCGTGACATTATATTTCGATCTTGAAGTAGAAAGTAGGGAGCAACTTAGTAAAATAATAAAGGTTGACAGTACGTTTAGCGAAAAACCTGAAATACACCTTTTAATATAAATTTACTTGTTTCAATTAACTTATTTTTAACTTACCCTTCGGGGACTACAGGCGTTATGATATAAAAATGAATTTATAACACTTCGGATTCATTATTCACTTAGAAGATTTCATGTGTCGTGATTGTTAAGAACGCTTTATGATAGTCACATTAGCGTCTTATCAGAAAGCTTTAATTAAATTCAGTATAATATTCTTTTACGTTCCGTTTAAAGTTATTACGTCTAATAAATAATCGAACTAAGAACTCCCTGTTAGACATAGTGATATAAAGATCATAGTGTCAATAGGATTGTTTTTCTCTTGCATAAATGACGTATGAAATATAGGTCACGAACGTTTCTTACGGTTTTGAATAATAATTACTGAAGTAATTTGAATATAATCACCTCCATACAGCGACACTGCGACAAGCCGAATGATTAATACCTCAAGATAACGCGCTTTGCATACGGGGAGCGAGGCATTCCGATAAAACTTCACCAACTTATCAGTAAAGCATTGCTGTTACTCAATTTATGCGCTTAATGATGCTCTTAATTTATTGTGTTAATAAATTGTCTATGGTTTTTAAAGTGAGAACGTTCCTTTCCAGTTATTTTTTCGCAGCGAATGTCATGGGCGCTATAAGAATTTACTTTTGTGCCTATACTCAATTTGACTATCGCTATACTTGGTAATATATAAATTGTCTGCCTTGTTGGTAGATTGGTTCCAACGCGACCTCCGAGTAGGAAGTTATGGATTCGAAACTTGGGTTGTAAACTATTTGGTTTTTATAAATTGAAATTCTTAGTAGTAGTGCAGAGTTTGGATTTGGCGTGGAATATAGCAATAGACCCATCCCCAATTCATAACGGAACGTATAACGTAACTGGATTGTACCATGGGAGTATACCACACTCCTCTTACTACCTCTTTAGGAAGATACAAGCGTGATGTTAACTCAAACAGCCCTATAGATGCTTGCTGTCAAAAAGAACTTTCGCGACCGCACTATCTAATTTTGATTAGGTTCACTTAATGTGCACGTATGTGTAATAATAGAGATATTCGGCTTAGCGATACCGTGGCGTTAATTGATGTGACATTTCCTCGTGGCCGCGTACAGCACGTACTGTCAATCTGCGTATCGTGCATGCAATCACACTAATTACCGGGACTACGAATAACATGACAGTTTATTGTAGCGTGTTTTGATTAATTAAATGTAACATGTTACTTTTATTATGCACTTAACAATTAGCTGTTAACGTGTTAGTTTTAACCGTAAACAGCTTTATTTAGTAACACCGCTGTGATGGAGTGTGCTGGGGTGTTCTTACGGGGTTTCCAAATAATAAAATAATTTGCATTACGTCATCAACTGTCAGCGTCTCAGTCGTCAGTTTGAAAGTTTTCTAGTGTCTTATTTCAGCACACGCTTTTAATATGACGATTGAGTATACAATTTCAATTAGTAATTACATAACAAATATACTGAATTATGTACGTTTATAGTATTTTGAGTGGTAAATGAAAAATGAAATTACTTTACATTTTGACTGACAAGTTGTATGTAAAACTACCGTCTGAAGGTTAAACATCTTAAAACTATTCAAATGTGATGTAATAAAATGAAAAAACAAAAAAAAACACATAAATTTCCCTACATAAAAAGCTTACAAAAAATGCATAGAGTAATAACAATTGGAGCTTACGCCGCAGGTGCCTCTATATTTTGGCTCTACCCACATAAATCGCGGTAAGAAAACAGTTCAATTGAACCACAGAGATATATGTGGGTGAGAAAAAAATCGTCTATCTCTAGCGTCGTTACCGGCCATAGATAAGTGAACTGAAGGTGAATTTAGATTACCAGAGGGTTTTCTAGTTAGAAATTCAATAAGGTTTCAATGAGTTAAGAGCTTTTTGTGTGGAATAATCTTTCTACTCCAATATAATCTATGTTATTTGAATGTGGAATATGATTCGTAATTTGTCGCACAGATTTATCATATATTTATCATTGTTCACATATTGGATATATGTTGAGAAATTATATTAAAGAAATGTCAACTATTATCGAAACAGATGTTTATTTGCGAGTGCACTAATAAATCGCTGCCTGAAAAAGGTTCTTGTTTAGTACCTATTAGAGACCCGGTATAGAACTGGTTAGTCAAAAATATTTACTTCAATTTAAGTCGACAACTTATTTTCAGTCTGTGTAAAAAAATTAAAAATTACATGATTCTAATACTCACTGGCGTTGCATATTAATATCAATATATATATTTACAAAATCATTCCAATCCGATTGTATAAAATCACGAAGCACGGAACATAAATTGTTTGGTACAACAGTAATAATGTGCGTACGAACAATAAATCTTATTCTATCGTTACCCCACTACATAAATAACGGAATAATTGCTGTTTTCACTATGAAATTTGATAAATGGCTTAGGTTTTGCTGAATTTTAGCTATGAAGGACAGTCACGCGGTAATTTACGGCAAGTTTGGGTGTGGGGTACATTTGCTTTGCGGTTCTTAGAATTAATTTCGCGTGAATAGTGTCATATCATTATGTTATCTTTAACAAGCAGTTAATAGTTATGTATGAAATTCGGTTTGCGTGAATATTGAATTTTATTGTCAGTATAGAAACGTGTAGGAATTAATTCAGACATTAAGTTTTAGAATGCATGATGTCGATCGTTGTCAATTTAAAAAATGTACGGACCAACTATGTACCTATTTACCAAGTTGATACTAATTGATATCATAAATACTATTTCAGATAATTCATTTAGGCAGTAATGATATATGTAGAAGCATGTCGGATCTGTAAGGATATAAATATTTGGCACTCTGTTTCCTCTGCCAACCCTGTATAGAAAACAATAATATACGAGTAGGCAGTGATTGCGTTATGCGACTATCACAGGGCGCCGTGCACCGCCGCGGAGAGCGATTGCGGCGAAGCGGGTTTCATAGCAGAGTACAATACTGCGCGGAGTAGTACCAGTAATATTTCCCTAAGGAGATGCCTATGTCCAGCAGTAGACTGGAATAGTCTGACGATATTGTGGATTAAGAGAGATCAACGATAATGTAGTCAAGGATTTTTATCGAAAGGCTTTTAAGGAAGTGGGGCGAACATAAATATGTATTACCATACTTCTTGCACGTTTATATATTTTGTGTAAATAGATACTATAAATAATTAAGTTTTATTGTATTCCCCTACTTTCTTTGTGCAGAATAGGTTATCTGAAATAAGTCTTTGTCTTTGGTTATAACACAATAATATCAATTACAACACATTAAAATAACAATCGTCTTGTTCTTCTTCTTCTAGCGAAGCCATCGCCTACTATCTCGTAAACATTTAGATAAATCTATTTTCACTTTAGGGAATGTTCCTTAAAGTGCTAGTTGGTTGGTATCAACGGACCTTGTTCAATAACAAGGTCCGTTGATATTTGAGTAATGATGTACGTTTTCTACTGATTCCTTTATCCTTTAATTTTCCTCTGCATGATAAGTCAGAGTTTCTCATTATGTGGATCAAATGTTCTAGTTTATGGATTTGGATTATTTTGGTTATGTCTACTTTGTTGCCTATCAGCTGCAGGACATTCTCGTTTGATAAAATTTATTTGTTTACGATATGTTCAAAACTCTTTTCACACAAATCAAATGTTTGCTAGTTGTTCGAGGGGGAGTCCATGACTCAACAACGTACAGAAGAATGAAAGATAAGTAGCATCGTGCTAATCACACCCTAGTGGATATCCTTGGAGTTTATTGCAGAGAACATAGTGAAGTCTTAGGAATGATTGCATTGATAATTAACAATGCAGCCTAGGTATTTGTGCGAGCCAACTCTTTTTATATATTGATTTCTTAAACCTAATTTGCGGTGTTCCGGTATTTGCGTTCTTCCAAGAGTCATTAATTCAGTCTCGTTGAAGCCAACATTGATATCATATATTGTGGTAATGGGACCTACCTTTCCTAGCAGTTTCTTAAGGTCTTCAAAAGAGGTCGATAGCATGATTGTGTGATCCTCATATTGCTTGTTACTGAAAGGATATCTTTTAACAATTATGCTTTGTTCTGCTCAGTTTAGGGTATTTTTTAATATTGCCTGTGCATAAATGTTGAAAAGGAATGGCGATAAAATAATAATGCTGAATTTATTTTCCATCGTGCGTAATAAAAGGTGGTTTAAATGTTGGTGGTTAAAATGAGATTTGTGATTTTTGAAATTAAAAGTAGGATCCAACAAAGCAGGCCGATATTCTTGATTTTAATGCTTATTTTATTCAAATATTTACTTATGCATTGTATAAAAAATATATTAAAACTGTGCACGTAATTTAAATCATTTACGATTAACAATTCAATCAACCAAAAGACGTTTGACTCCAAATGGAAAGTGAATACAATCCTGCACCATTTATAAGATTTGAGCATTGACATTGAAATATAACAATGTCAAGTTTGATACTCAGGGCTCTCATATTGTCTAGTAAGTCAACTGTGAATGGTGCATATCTAAAATAGCCCGTTCTACGCTTAGTTTCTGTAAAGGACTTGCTCCACCAAATCAAATTGTGTAATATTACAGCCGACGAGTGAACAAATTTCGAAATTATAAGCCAACTTTTAGGTTTATGCTGTGAAAACGTTATGGATGCATCTATTTCAAATACTAACGACTAAACACTTGGTGTTTCTAACTATTTCTGACACTGGATTTGACAATGATTGTTAAAATCTTTAAGTAAATATATAAAAGTGGAAGTATTTGTTTATGTGCATGGCAAACTTAAATTTAACTTTCGATTACTATGAGTAACAGCAATTTGTGATCGGAAGAGACTTAACAGGTAGGATTTTATAATGAGATTACTGGGCTTTTTACTTTTTGTACAGATCAAAGAACTCTTGTCTTGCATCTTCTAATAGTTGAGCGAGACATTTTTTGTAGCTTATCGTGCACCTGTTGCAGTGTGACAAGTCAGTATGAACGAATCAATGGTGCTTACTCGAGCGAGGAACGAGTCACCAAGATTATTTCAACCAAAATAAATTTTGCAAAAGGGATATCTTCGCGATTATATTTATCTAAACGACGACAATTTGTCTTCTTTTCTATCGGATATTTGATCTGTAATTTGGATAGGCTTTTGGTCCCACCTTTTTGCTTTGTTTATTTTTTGTTTTTCATGTTTTACTTCAACGAAAATATATTCGTATAGAAAAGAAACAGGTTTCTTGAAATCAACGTGACCTAAGTGAGCGGAGTCAATGATCCACTGATCTTATAGAAGATTTCTATTTTCACCTTGCTTTGACTTAATAGAAGCATTAACATAATTTGTTATCGATTTAACAAATTATTAAATGATAAAAGTCACAGATTTAGTCAATGAAATATTATAATCTCACTAATTTTTTACAGGTACTTATAAGGTATCACAATCTACCAGGCCACAGGTAAGAACAACGTATGTTACCTAATTATTATGTTATAACCAAAAATTCTTTAAAATAAGTGAGTACATGGTTATTTTTAGACATGTCACTAATTTAATAACCGATGATAAAACATTCTACTTGTACAGAACATATTATAACAGTATGTGGCAACTTGTAACGTACAAGCTGCACCGTACAAGCTGCACTGTACACGGCAAAATTTCTGACGAATAAGATACCCATTAAAATATTTTCATTAGTGAAAAGCAAAAAAAGCCTGCTTAATGACGTCACTTCAAAAGAACAAATGACAGTCTCAACAAGTTGAAAAACAGAAAGTGCCGTCTACGTTTTAAACCATAATAAAAATACGGGGTCCATACCATCTGCATAATAAATATGAACGCCATTTTTCGTTGACAGTCCAAATGGAAAATATTCTAAACCTCTGGTAGCACTATCTCTTTGCTCTCACTCGGGTATTAAGCGACTACTGGATATAATTTATATCTGTATCTATTTGTTTGCAAAAAGCATTTAACGCCGTACTATCTGCCACTTAAATATCGACCGTAACTTAATGTAGTAAGACCAGTATTTGAAAAATGGTTTTCCAATCTCTACTCTGAATGGGAATTTGCAAAGTGCATGCATTTTATAGTTTTGTGGGGAGAAATGAATCAAGACTGCTGAATGTAACAATTCTTTGTATTTATTTGTTTCTTTAACACATTGTAAGATAATCTGTATTATTGAATAAGAGAAAAAAAACCCTTTTATTTATTTTTCACATTATTAATTGAAATGGATGAAAATATCAGTTATTTTGCGTTTAAATTTTTACATTACGAATATGTTAAAATCATGTTTATATTATTATTTCAAAATATTAACTGACACAATGATTTCTATTTCTTAATAGATGTCTTAATTTTCTCAAGTGAGTTGAATCACATTGATTATATGTTTTCTTGTTAATCTACATATATATACTACATAATACCCTAATATAATACATATAATTATCTGATAAGCCGCTGGCTTACAATGTAATTGAGTGAATGAGTCGGAAACTTATGCCTTCAATGGTACGTTTAAAAATTTTGCTTTACATCACTATTATATTAAATAAACGGAAAAACAAAAAGTAACACCCCGCATCTTCAGGGAACACTTAAGCAAGATTCTCTAGCGTTTGTACAAATAGTTTTGTGTGGACTCTGTTAAAGGTTGGGCAGAATGCATACGTTGAGATGTTTACCTCCGTGGAAGCGACTGAAATTTATCTATTTCGAGACATATTTTCAGGCGGCGTTTCTTCATTCTATCATACCAAGTCTCAACTCCACTTTGATCGAACTAAGGTACATTTTCGTGTACAAAAACATGTAAGTTCTTCTTGTTTATTGCCGATATATTTCGGTTTCCTTGCTTTATAGAGAACTGGCGTAGACACTAATCTTTGCAGTTCATATTCTACTGTGAATTTTACACTTCACTGGCTAATATCAGTTAAATGTTTTATTTTATGTGTTATGCATTTTCTGTAGCCACGACTTTGTGAGACGAGCAATAGTCAATACGAATATATGACACGTGGTAAGTGGTTCCTGTAGGCAGAAATCATAACATCCAATAAATAATTTAAGGAGATAACCTTGAAATCGCTAATACCAGCACTTGCAGAATGTTGAGTTATAATTATTTATAATTTTCTTCGCATAGCTCTGTCATTGACCGTTGCATTAACGGACTAATGGAAATTAAACAGATAATCTGCCGCGACGGCATTCTCGCCTGCAAATGAACTAAGCTTTCATTATCAGTTATTGAAGTTTGCCAAAAAGGGTAGCACATTCAATATTGTAAATATTTTTAATTGTGCGACAGACACTAAGAAAATCTCGTAATAACCCGTCAAGAACCCTTCCTAACACACAGTATCCTTCCGATACCTGCGTAACACGAGGTATGTATATATACATATATAAAACAGGTAATTCAATATGAAAGAAAATTAATCCAGGGATTTCGCCGTGTGGTTACAGCGGTGTTCATTACATTTAAAGCGAGTTAGTTATACGTGGGTGGTTCCGGCTTGTAATTATCATCAAATAACCTCAACTACGGTCGAAACTTAAAAGAATCCTTTCCATAAAAACGTAAAATCACGCCCGTAATCCCCGAAGGTAGACAGAGTGTAGTACACTCCACGTTTCACCAATTACGGTTGCGTCCCGTGGAATAGGCGGTGAGCCTATTGCTATACACCGAGCACAAATCTAGACTCCGATATGAAAAATCTAGCTAACGTGCTTTTGAAAATAAAAAAAACAGCGCTTGCACTTAACACTAAAACGCAAAAAACACTAATCTGCGTGCAGTAGACAGGCGTGACGTCGAGTGCAAGTTGTCGCTCATAAACTTCTTTATGGCGGTAAAACAAGTTAATCCGCCACTTTAGTGCCGCACCTTCTGAGATGCCGCATGAGCATTTAAAAACTTTACACCTATTAAAGGATTTACAGCGCTTAAGAGGTTTTTCTACTTTAAGACATTTTTCGTAGGCCTTTAATGTTTATTTTAAGAGTGGAGCGACAACACGTTATGTCTATATTTAAGCCGGTAGTATCTACTACTTTAAAAAAAGTGTACGAAAACATATTTTCAAGGTCCCTTAAATATATGCAAATTTTTAACGTTTGCTTTTTCATGTTTATTTTTTACATTTTTCACCCATCCACTCATTGTTCTTTAATATGGACTTATATGAAAATCTCACAGAGAATATGAACTATAAATGAAAATATCGTGAATGCGTGTTAAAATTAGTCTGAGTCTAATGATACACTCATTTCATTTTAAGTTTAGTTATTTCATTCGGAACTCAATTAGGAAAGCATTGTGTAAGCACTACACTCGGCAGTTTCAACGTTTAAAAGTAATTCTAAAGCGTATTTTCTTTAAAACAGGCGACAATGACATTATTGCGGCACGATTACCTAAAGGAGGACTGTTACATGTAGTATCAACACTAGCGTCTTTTTTCAAACGGTTCAATAACTTAAATTTAAGTCCAGGGTACGCATGTTTTTATTGCCCGATAAAAACTTCGCTTTCATCTCGTTTTTATCGCATGAAAAAAACTAGTTAACCGTAATTTAGATATAAGCAACAATCAAAATTTTGCCATACCGCAGAATATCTGGATGACCACAGTCAAAATATAATTTTTTTGTTTTCCCGACATTCACACAGTCGAGACAAATCTCAAAAAGACTGTTGTATAAATGTATATATTATCGACAATCTGTATGTTAAACGTTCAGGCAAAGTACGTTGTAAAATTGATTATTACGAACGCTTGGATTTGATGACTACTAATATTTTTTTATAAATATAACATCATGCCTGTAATTCCCGCAGGGGCAGGTAGAGGCGTGTACACTTTCACGTTTCATCAGTTACGTTTACGTCCCATTATAGAGTAGGTGTTGAGCCTGTCGCAGTACGCTGGGCACAGGTCCAGACTTAGAGCCACTTTCTTCAAAATTTCTACTAGAAAGTCTATCGAATGGAATCGAATCCAGGACCTCTCATCCAGCAATCTCACTCACGAGCACTCGACCAACTAGGCACGCAAATTTATTGTAAAGGTTTCCAATTTACGATCTGTAGTGAAATTATCAGTGAATGTAGTAAATCAAAGAAAACAATTTATTTATTGTAGAAAGGCATTTATCGGCGTCCTAATGACCGTTCAAGGCGCTAAGAACTTCTCGAATAGTTTTCCTTTTCCGGCGTTGTTCACTATATCACCGGGCTATTTTTTATAACGTTTGTCTCATTTGCGTCTTCAGAGACCCGTACGTACCTACACTCGTGCATCAATAGAATTATATCATAAACACCCCTTAAATTATTTTTAAGACAGTATGGCAGTAAAACGCTACAAACCGTTGCGAGTCTTGGCCTTCTCAATAATTTTTGGCCACATCACTTTATCTCTGGTTTCCTTTCTCCGAAATATTGTTCTGTCCAAGCACCTAAGATCTTACTTAATGTAGACTTTCAACCGCTTCCTGGGTCTTTACCTTAGATTTCTTTCTATTGCGGTTTCCAAGTGGGTGGTTCCAAGTGGTTTCCAAGAGTAATGGGTTTGACAGCTTTAGCGTCAGTCGTTTGTTTCCGGTAGTATATCCATGAAAACATGATAATCGTTTCTCTACGAATTAACTCCTTCAATTCGTGATTCAATCTTCTGCAATACGTGACACCATCTTCTAGTAGTGGTCTAAAGATTTTACTTGAAATGTTCGGATTTTACTTAAATCTTGCGGTGCTACACGTTATTTTCCATTTAATAATGAATAAAATAAAACGAAAACGAAACTGAAACAACATGCCTTTATCCCTAACGGAAATTCCTTTATATGTTCTTGTGAGACATTACCCGTCTTTACGAGTCCTGCTTAAACCCTTCAGTAGTTCCGGGTATTATCTCCGTGGCATTTATTTAACCTTTTAGTGTTAATGTTGGTAGGGTTGCACTGGACTCAATGCGTGAGTGCCTAAACATTACTGGGTTATAAAAACGTTATATTTAGATGGAAGAAGAGAACGTAGCTATTTACATACTTTCAGAAAGTCCCAAAGAAACTGTGCCCATTGTTGTTACCTGTACTCGTCAATCATCAAACACTTTGATAATCTGTTCCATAGAGTCTTGGTAATTGATAACAGTATCAATTATATACACATATAAACTTTGAAA
>DWDT01005145.1:0-10649 GCA_018245595.1 Microceris scylla
GACGAGGGCTGTACCCCTCCCCAAAGGAGGGGGGACCCTGTTGTCGCGAGTGGAATGGCGAGGGGGGAAAAAAAAAAAAAAAAAAAAATTTGTAAAAGCAGTGACAGCCTAATGGTTAAGAATTCAACCTCTCACTCCGGGTATGCTGGGTTCAAATCCATGGTGTGCATCTCTCTACAAAAACGCGTTTTAAGTTTAAACATCACTAGCTAACGATAAAGGAAAACATCGTGAGGGATCTGCGCATCTTAAACTTTATAAAAAAAAATTCTAAGCACTTGTCCAGCGTGGCATACTATGGCCTTAACCTTCTCAATGAGAAAGAAGACCCATATTCTAACAATGGAATGATAAATGGGTCGATTAATATTTGTAAAAATATATTATATCCTACCTTAGATAAAACATTAGCAGTAGCGGTGGCGGCTTGCCTCGTTCCCTCGTGCACGTCGTCCATCACCCTGAACAACTGGGCCCAGATTGTAGGCAGCTGTTCCAATGAGTCGTGGAGACTTTGTGCGCCTCTATACAAGCGCAGTAATATAAAATATATTAGTGAACAACAAGTTCATGTCTGTGTGTGATTTTGTATGTATGTGTTTCTATGTGTATTTTGTATGTATGTGTTTCTATATGTATTTTGTATGTATGTGTTTATGTGTGTCTGTGTGTATGTCTGATTGTGTGTGTACGAAAAAATTCTGTCTCTCCATGTAAAAAAATATTCAGAGAGACAAACACAAAGTTCCCAAATGTAGCTTTGAACGTTACTGTATTTTTTTGTAATTTTGTTTAGTTCTGTACCAAAATAGTCACCTTAACAAATCACTGAGAGCATTACAACAGGACATCCTAACTCGCCATTGATTGGAAGTAAGATTGGCCACCAAGTCGTTCAGTATCTCCTTGTGATATTTATGAACCTGCAACGAATAAAAACATTTTTATTCTTCAATATGACAAATAATAATCAAGGTGATTCTTTTACTCACACAAGGTCACACGTGAACGTATACACGCCAACGATTCGATCGCTAGTGGAAGTAAAGGGTACAGTTAGGTATATACAAATATGAGTAATGTGGTCGGCACGATACTGACGGTGGCCTGCGTGTTGGGCACGATGGCGTGCCAGATGGTAGCCATGGAGGTCTGGATGCGCGGCGTGGGGTCGAACCGGTAGCGGAAGAGGCGCGGCACGATGCGCGGCGCGTGCGGCGCCAGCTGCGCGCCCGCCTGCCGCGCGAGCCGCTGGAACCCGAACGCCGCGCCTGCCGCGGGCACGCGGGGGACACGGGCCGGCCAGAACGGTCAAGGAGCAACAATATTTAGAGGGTAAGGGATCAATAGAATAGGGAAAGAGGTCACAATAGGTTAGCGATGAACCTCGAAATGTGACCGAGAACGAGAAGGTGGAAGAGGGGAAGACTCGAGCGTAACTTTGTATTACAATTTTACGACACACTGAACCCAAAATACATATAATCACGTTAGGCACGATGTAATTAAAAAAATTAAGAACAAGACATTATAGGTTTAAGTGTAAACAAATATGAATAATATAATACGAACCCTTTTTGGAATTCCAAATGGAGTTGTGATGAGCGAGGTGCATGAATTTGTACAACAAATCCGGCTGATTCAAGTCTGACGCCAGCGAGCACAGTTCTTTGTACGTGGAGAGATTCCCCCTGAAAAATAGATGGTACGCATCAATACACTAAATCTCAGTCAAAATAACTTATACCTAATAATCCATATACCTCTGACACTTTGACTATAACAAACTATGACTAACTATATAAAAAACGTAGCTATAGACTGGAATTTATGTATTTTCAACAAATACTCAATGGTACCCACATTATCTTTTTTATCTTTGTATATCGTCCTATTATTGTATCAAAAGCTACCAACATACCCAGTGGGAGCTTTCCCGAGTTGTCCTTCTTCGAATATCTTCGTGTCTTCGGTTACCTGCGCCACCGCTCGCCGGCCACTGGTCAGCTGTTCGATGATCTGCGAAACCAACGCCTGCTTCTGGGTCTCGTCGGAATTCTGGTACACCAAGCTGAGTCCCTTACTCGCTACATCTTGGACAATTTCTATAGAAAAAGAGAGAAATAGAAGACTGATCAATAACAAGAATACTTGACGCACACACAACGAAAACTTTTGTTCTTAAACATAACTTCATGGATAATAACCATTTCCAGCTACCTAATATCTGACATTGGCCCTTAAAAACAAAAAGCTCAAGGTTTTCACTGATCTAGTAATATAAGTTAACCATGTAACCAAACCACTGTTTACCTTAATCATTATTGTGCATTTATATGAAAATCATACAAATATATGAACACCTGATGACAATAATGTTAACACATTTATTAAAAATAACAAAAAAAACAAATGATACCCAATAACAAACATTACATTATTTTCGTTTATAATTTCATGTCTTACACCGCAGGTAGCTACGCACCGCTATTCTCCGACAGGAAGTCCATGAACACCTCTTGTAGTTTCGTCAGCTTACTCTTAATAGGGTCTCGTTCGGAACAATTTTTTAGGAGAGCCAATAGCCAAATACTTGTTGCCTGTGAGATAAAATTAATATGAAAATAATATATTGGGACTTCTCCACACACGGCAATCCCAAACTAAGTATTAAGTGACCTTGTGCTATGGTAACCATACGGCTTATAAAGTACAAATATGCATAGTAGTTATATATAATAAATATAAACTACATATATACGCGGTATATATTATGTAGTTTATTAATCTTTATGTAATACACTACATATTTGGACCTAGGCCAATAAATATAAAAAGTCAGCCAATATTAAAATTCTTCTTAAAAAGTATATACTAAGGATAAGAATTATAATTATAATCTTTCTCATCAATAAAAATGTATCGCTAAATGTGTTGGTAAGCGTAAAACTCGAGAATGGTTGAACCGATTTGGCTGATTTTTTTTTTGTAGTATTTCATGAAGTTTGAGGAATGTTTATGAACAGAAAAAAACGTAAAAAATACGAGGAGAATAGTAAAAAAAACAATTTTCTATTCACATACCACTCTGTCCCCAACTGTAAGACATTTGACGTAAATCAAAACAAAAGAGAGGCACGTTAGGATACCTTAAAGTTTATTAGAGGTTGCATGTTATTAACCAAAATAACATGAACCCAAGTTTAATTCATTTATTTTACTTCTAACGGAGCGGGCGGATATCAGCTAGTTGGCTATAAAATTATATCATATGATAACATAATATATGAAGATTATAATAATAGCACTAACCTGTCTGGAATGTGGGTGGGGGTGTTTACCAATCTTGAAAAGTTCGCTTAAAAGCCATTCTAAAAGTTCATCATTTTCCTTTAATGCCTTGGAATCCTTTATTTTAGCGTCACCCTGTGGTAAAAAAATATTATAAAATTATTAAATAACTACTGATAGCATATAAATATCTATATAGGATGTGTCCTTAAATTTTAAAAATGTAATAAAAATTAAAATGTAAAATATACCTCTTTTGGTAACTCTGTCCATAGATCTCTGTTTTCATTGGAGTTGACGCCTTCCATACATAACACTAATGACTCTCCAATTTGTAAGTGAATTTCGAACTCCTTGCTCTACAAAACATAAAATAAGAATTTAAAACGTTTTAAGGCAAATATATATATTATATATATATATATCTATTTTGTTCTATAAATGCCAAAAATAGCTGAGCAAAAGTAGTCTCTGAATGTATTGTATTCGCATAGAGTTAACTTGGAAAGCATGTTTTAACGAGCACACAAAATAGCGCTGATAGATAGCGATTGCACTATTTTGTGTTAGGTATTTCTAACAAGATTTCTAAGATGTGATGTTTCTACCATCGAGCGTTAAAAATGTATGCTTTATAAGAACACCTCAAAATGAAGAAAGAACATCACAATAATTTGTAATGTTATATCGTTGCAGCCGATCCCTGCTGTGGACAGAGAAAACTGAATATCATATATCTTACAAACCTGAGGTGCTTCTACATTTATTATGATGACACAAATTTATAAATACCCATTCAAAACTCACATCTTTAGCCATCTGCAGAAAACCTTTAACAATTTCCTTCGCAAACGACAGCCGCTCGCCGCAGCACATCAGCCCGAGCGTGTACAGCGCCCTCTCTTTCACTTTCGACGACAACTTCGCATTACCCACAATTCTGAACAAGCGGTCAGCTACTGTGAACTTCGTGATGACGTCATGGTCGCCGCTCTCACTGTTGTTGATGTTGAACGGGTTGTCATTTTGAACTAGCGCATCCTGTTTCGACGAAGTGTTAGGCAGAGGCAACGCGCTACTGCGCACTAGCAGCGACACCGCCGTACACCCCGTACTGACCAACAGTGTTTGCGAATTCACGAGGGCATTTGCTAGAAAATTAATTAATAAGATTTCTATAATCATTCCCGAAGTGACGATATAAATTTTACAATTGCAACACAAATTATCGATAGGAAAATAATCTTTTACAACCGTCGAACAAAATATAATTTTAAACATAAAGTACTTTTAAAGTACTGTTTTATATAGATCTCACCTAAGCACAAGGCGGCTTCCTGGTATGGCTCCCAATTGACTGGTTTGAAGCCTTTACCGCCGAACTTGTCTCGCTTCGACAATGCTATACAACGTTCGCACAAGTTAGAGAACGCTGCAATTGCACCACACTGGACCTCTAAGGTCTTATTGTTCTTCGCTTGTCCAACGAACTCTTTAATCTCCTTATCTATAGCACTTTTAGTGCTCGTATTTACTGTGATAATAGCGTAAATAACGGCGGCTGTGTCTCTTATATCTTCCTTGGTAGTGGTAGTGAAGAGATTCTGTAGGAATGGCAGGAGATTCGTGTACTTCGGTGCCATCTTATCAGGCACGCAACCGACGATATCCAAGAAGCATGTTAGTGGCATAATTTCTTGAAACAAAACATTCAAAATTTAGTTTCACAGTATCCTTAATACCAATCATTTATAATGACAAAAATATCAGAAATAGCAATAAATATGTATATATGTACATTCACAATCGTAATAATCGTGATAATAATCATTATTGTATCGTCACTTTAATTCTCTTACAGGATACCAGAGAGCACCGAACTCCAAATTTAAAATCATAAGCTATATACCTGGACTAGCATTCAACAACGAGGTGATCATAGTCAAGTATCTCTCAAGCACTTCCGTCTCCAACAAGTGCTCGTAGAAATACTTGGTGAGCAGCGGGGACGTGGCGTTCGGGTGGTTGGAGCAGTCCTTCAGTCCGGCGTCTCGGTTTAAACACATCCGCAAGTACCGCAGAATCTACAATAGAAATTTCTATACATACATATATACATTCAAATGTACATATCATCGTCATCGTCATCAGCCTATTTCAGTCCATTGCTGGAGATAGGCCTCCCCCAATGAGCGCCATCGCGCCCTGTCCTCGGCTTGTCGCATCCAGCACATAGTAATGTACATATAGTCATGCTTATTTCCCATGTGAATATGTAGGCAGTTAACGTTTTTTACCGGCTTGACCGAGTAAGATCTTAACAAATTATTTTCGACTCTTCAAAACTCATTAAATTCATCATACATGCATTTATTGGCGGTACTTTTAAAGTAAGACCTCATAATTCACTACTAGTTTAGAAAGTGACATCTTTAGACACCTTGGCAAATACATCGATCAACATTCCCATTTTATCGATCATTATTCCCAAATTTAATTTTAATTATTATTTGTTATCACAAAATATTGAAGTAGTGATATGTTTATGATATATATAAGTTAGTTTACTTACTTCTTGATAAGCCAACGGATGGAACTGAAGCACTTGATTAGCTATCACGAACCTGTGCTTAGCGTTCGAGCCCTTTTTTCTCTTCTGTATTTGCTCCCAGATGTAAATAACGACATCTTTAAACTTTGGTACTTTCAACTCCACCACTTGTGGCTGGTCTTTCTCTGTTTTAGACGTTTCCTCCTCAATATTGACTACAGTTGACTCTTTCCTCGACACATTGTTTACTACATCCTCTATTTCACTGGGACGAGATGTGCCGTAGAGACTTTTCAGTGCCTCATTCGATATTTCATCTTGACTAAAAGTAAAAAGAGAGTAAATTGAATTAACATTTTATACTCAGTTAATATTTTTATTTAAGAAAAATAACATTCTTTGATATATTAAGTTGATACACAAGTTAGGAAATAGGAGTTTTCGATAGACTTTTTAAATAAACATAGTAAATTTTAGAACGCATCTCCACTTTCCATCAGGCAAGATCATGGTCAAACGCTAACATATTATAAAATGAAAAAAAACCTTTACACGAAGAGCCAAAAGTATTATGTGACATGTTGAATTGCAAAATTATGTATATCTTAATTGCAACAATTTTTCAATTTGACTATATACTTAAGTTAATTTGTAATGTATTTACATATACCTGTCTCCACTGGCCAGTAACAACAGGTATCGAGATGGAATGTAGTCCTGCGGGAACACCGTGGCCGCGTACCGCATGGCAATGTATCTGATCATGGACTCGTCACTATGCATATAGCTAAAATACAAAATCGTTTGTTTAGTTTTATAATAAATTTGATTTAATGTTTAGTTCACTGTTTAGTACTTCCCTGCTGAATTGCATATAGTGAATTCAATTTCCGCCCAAGACAAATATTTGTATGACATATATTATGTAAACATACATGAACGTTTAAGGATATATGTAGAAATTGATATATTTATGTTCATCAACTGTCTAGTCACCATAATACAGGGTCAGCCTAGTTTAAAAGCAAATGGTCAACTGTGGGTTGTTTCAAGATATGACACGTAGCTACAGCTTTAAAATAAAAGATGCCAAAGCTATTTCATGATTTTAAACCAGCACCAACAGCATAATACGTTCCTCGCATGTCAATTTGTATAACTTCATAATAGTACTTGGCCGTCAGAAATTCTTACCCAACGATATCATACATAGACTTCGGAAACTAGGAGCATTCGTTAAAACTTACGACTAGCCACTTTTACAGATATTTGGCGATATGCCACCTTTTGCTATCTCATCTGATATTAACCGTCAAATCACCAACAAATTTTCAATAACAAAACTCACTGATCCAACAGAGCAAACAGAGCCAACGCTTGCGGTTCATCGAAAGGACTCGGTTTGGCTTTCTTACTATCCGAGCTTTCGTCCACATCCATATTTTCTTCTCCGGATGTTCCCGCGCCATCACCACTGGTGTCCATTGGCTCAGGCGTGGCTGAGAAAATAAAGTTCTGAGAAATGATAATTGAATTATTTTACATACAATTCTACTCTCTACATACAATTGTACTCTCTACATACAATTTTACATACAATTGTACTCCACTAGTAAAATCGAGCCAAAAACAGAAAAACATATGAATTACGAATGCCCAATATCTGTACAAAAGTGCACAAATAATGTGGAATAATGTCTGTGAAGACATGAGGAATTTTTTATCGAGATAAATAGACACTGCTCCTTCAAGCCCAATTTTTGCCAGGTACTTGTGAAATACTAAACCCATTATTACTAAGATGTTGTTCATTGTACTGTTTCACATTAACATACCTGTAGGGATAATAGTGAAAGCCGAAGCCATTTCCAACAGAGCGTCCCTAAGCGCGGTCTTCATCTCAGGCACCGCTTCAGGTATCTTTTTCACGAGTTCCTCGAGTAGGGCAAACTGATTGTTGATAATCGTCGGACATTTCACTGCTAGTCTACCTGTTTAATGAATAAAATTCAATGTAGAACAAATATTATTATTACAGTATATAGTCACGCCAGATCCTTTACAGGGTAGCTGGAGAACATCAAATACCAAATATCTTTATCCTTACTGACTTTACGTTATTTTGTATTTACTAAGATATCAATGTGATATGCAGATTATGGCCCCAACCCGCTTATTCTGAGAAGGGAACCATGTAAAACAGTGGAACGATATAAGGGTCGCAAAACCCTGTTTCGCTATATTTTACATTTATATTATAGGACCGGGGTCCTTGCGACCTGCCATCCATAATAAACAATGTATTTTAAATACAAATCGTACAAGATAACACAATCTAAGTTACACTATGAAACAATACAAGAAAATAAGAAAAGACATAATATCAAACATATAATATTTTCTCATCTAATGATTTATAAGAGAAAGTTATCTTTGAAGATATATTTCGTCTATATGGCCACAATTCCATAGATTTCTGCAAGCAGCAACCATTTAAGATTTTGTTTTATCTTTACTAACCTAAACATATTAATGCTCTAGGATGATGTTCGGAGTACTCTTCTGATCTTATCAGCTTCAACAGACCTTGTAGAAACACTGTCGCCACCCTCTTCAGTTGCACTTCGTCACCACTGACAATGAGAAATTTGAAGCTTACTTTTATTTTACATAGTCTTTTGTTGTTAAACTAAAATTTAAGTTTGCTAGATTTATTCTTTTAGCTACATCAAATAACTCAATAAATAATTTTACTGATAATATAACTATATCCAATGGTAAATGGCAAAGTGCCATGGCAACAGACTCACCAACAATTTCATAGTGGGACGGAAAAGTAACTGTATGAAAAGTGGGAATGTACTACAATCCTCTGCCTTCTTCTACATTGAGATACAGGTTATGTTTACATATAGCCTTTGTGATAATTTAGTACACTTACCCATTTATAACATTTAGAAGATATGTCAATGCCATGTTTCGAAGACGGTTATTGGTATTAGGATCAAAAAGTGAAGAAAATACAACCTGAAATAAATAGAAAAACAATTAAGGTTTCTTAGACAGCTAAGAGTTGATTATCAAAACATTAAAAGTACTAAATAAAAAGTTACCTGCACACAATGTGGAAACATGATAGCTGGACCAGTTGCTTTATTCAAATACTGTATTAATTTTAACCTGAGTCTCGTACATGCTGCAACCTGTAAGAAGAACCAAATAACTGCACAAGTTTGTTTCTAAATATATAATCTATGAACTATATACAAGGAATATTTAATATATTTGCATAGAAAAATGGATGTATATTCCATACACAAAATTTATTATTTGACATGATTCATAACAGTTCAAAGCTTTTTATACCTTTTTATCTTCTGCAGGTACTTTAAGGCCACCCCAAGTGCCGAGGTATAGAGAGTACAGTGGCGCAACCACAGATGGCTGAGACCAGTCAACAGAACTGCAAATATACATTTCGATTATTTGACATTATTTTTGACCTATAGAAAAATGGGAATTAAAAATCAGTTTTGCAACTGATTAGCAACTGACACAACTAATATAGAAATAAAGAAATGTTTACCTATTGGCTCTGATCAGAGGACTGTTAGCATGGTTGGCCACACTGAAGCGTGAGTCGGCTGCCGCGACGATCAATGTTAATAGGATATCATTAACATTGAAAATATCCTTGCTTATAAAGTTAACGATTGACAACTTCATCTGAAAATAGTTGATGGTAAAAATTAGTGCACATATCAGATTCTCAGCCAAGGAAGGCTTAAACAATACTCTATAAGATAAAGTATACAATACTACCTATAGTGACCAACACAAAAAAAATCTCAAGATGCTTAACAATAACAAAGCCATTTGATAAGCTCTGTATCACCATTTAATACTTTCTACAGCCTTTCTCTGAACAGAATGAATTTAATTTATAAATGTATTTTCTATGTATCTACTAATAATATCCTTGTGTGACAGACCAACAACAATAGCAATGTATAACATTATCATGATATAAAGATATGCCCTTTTAGAGAAATCTATTTGCATGCTTTACATCTTCATATAGTAAATATAAAATACAATTATAGATACAACCAGACATGTAACTCAGGGATGATAACATCATATTAACTAAATACATACCTCCTCCAATTGATTTGGATTCAACTGATTCTTATCCACAATCCTTTTGTAGGTCTTTAAGCTCATGCCAGGGGGAACTTGGAATTCACTTTCTCCAGAATTTGGTAATGCCCTGAATTATAAGATATATTACCCACTATGACTTTATGGCTAAGGAAAATGAACTGCCTAATAATAATGAATGAGTATGCAAATTCTATACATTTAAAAACAATATTTTAACCATCTTATCGTTATTTTATTTAAGTATGTTTTTTTTTATACAGGCAATAGTTAAAAATAAAGAAACCATTGTTTGTCATGTCATACAATATGCAACATTACATCTAATATATAATATCTTGTAATGTAAATATGACACATTTCTTTTTCCATAGTTCTAATAAATTATTATATATGCATATTACCATTACCTGTATGGCAACAGAAGGACATCAGTTGCAAATTTCACTATCAACGATGCTACTTTAGGCTTTTCCTTAAAATTCAGATCTGTCTCCTTGATATCACCGAGTAGGGGCATCACCAGCAGTAGAATGCTGAAACAGTTTTTATAGAAATCAGCAACATAATTATTTATTTATTTATTTATTTAAGGATACATCAACGACTTATCACTATTACACTTAGAAATTAAATGACATAGTAA
>DWDT01005146.1:0-10649 GCA_018245595.1 Microceris scylla
AATAACCCAGGACACTAGACCAACGAGACAGTAATGGAGATAGATGGAATTACATTCCTGTATAAAAGTAAAACCTTTTAAATTAACATCTGTACGAAATTCAAACGCTCTGGCAAAATATATTCTTTAAATCGCAACCAAGAACGAATTCAAAGTGAAATGTGTGTAAAATTAACCAAAATATAGAGTAGCATGAAAGCCTTTGTGCAAACCCACTGATGGTATGCTCAGTCGGAATTTGACTGTACAAAAGAACCGCCGCACATCCCTTAATTATAATGTCATGTTCGCTTGTGCACAGTCACGTAGCCAAGCGTGTGGACTAAACCTAAACTTTGCACATCGTTGGCTGTGTGCAGCTTCAGGTACCACAATTATTCTATATGAGATTGAGTAATAATATCCAGTGACATTCTACAATGAAATTATGTACCTACATTGGAGTGACGACGTAAAGTGGCTGGCAGTGATTGGATGCGGAGAGTTGAAAATCGAGCTCAATGGCGCGCTATTTGAGAAGCCTACTCTTATGTCCAGCTGTGGCTGATGCCGTTCTGATAACTTAATAATATAGTTACACTATGTATCTACAGCGTGGCAGACTATGGCCTTTACCCTCTCTATATGAGAAGAGACTCATATTCCAACAGTGGAATTATAATGGGTCGATTATTATTATTATTATGTACCTACACTTCTTCTTTTATATTGCCTATGCGTATTCATTAGCTAAAGAGTCTATGTCGATACACAATTTCGTATGGAAGCGATCTATTTAAAATTATATTAAATCTAATTATCTCATCGTGTGGCTTAGAATATTGTTTAACGTGTGTTAGGCGTAGAAATATGCCTATGTTTTAGCCAGCTTCATGGATTCATAATCGATATCCGCCTTAAGGGCTCAATGGTCCTTATATATTAAATAATTATTTAATCATTAGAATAAAAATATTGAGAAAAATTTATTTAAAAATTTATCTGTGCTCTCTGTCTACCCCGCAAGGGACCTGGCGTGATAATGTGTATGTATGTATGAGAGAAATTTATTATAAATAAAAAAAATATCTATGGAAAAAACTGTATATTTAAGTAGATTGACCATAAATTGACGTTTAATGCACTATTTTCAAGTTTTAATGACAGTATAGAAACAATAGACACACAAATAAATATTATGTAGTAATCAATGCTAAATTAAACAAAGTATAGAAATATCAAGACAGTAAATAATTATGATACACTAACAAAGACACCTGGTGGTAAGTTGAGGTAATATTTGTCAGGTCCAGCTATGAATTATTGGGTTAAATATAATTGTGTAGCGTCGTACTGCCAACCAGTAATTATATCCTCGAATTAATAATTGAACAAGGCTTGAAATAATAAAACGATAACGAAATATTTCAATGGTAGACGGCAATATCTCGGAAGAATATTATTTAATGTTAAAACAGTACCCTATGTCAATTTGATTTTCCGTATTTCAATGACTGTTACAGTGAAACAGTCCTGGTAGAGTTCTAATTTGATATCATACACGACGTTTTGTTTCTATTATATCATACCTGAAGGACTCTACGACTGAAAACATTTAATGTGACATTAACAATAATGCGTATCAAATTGGTATACAATATTAGATAACCTTGAACCAATTGGTTAATAAAAATACGTAATATCACGCCTGTAATCCCGGAAGAGATAGGCAGAGGAGTGTAGTACACGCCCACGTGTCAAAAGTTATCTTCTTATTAAACTTTCCGACAATTTGACTATGGGAAAAGGCACTAAAAATTAAAGTGCACTAGTAGAATATTCAGCTCTAAAACTAGGCTTAAGTGTGTTTACTGCCCCTGTTTTAACTCTATTCACTAAATATTATCGTATAAAATATTTTCACGACACGGCTGTCGCCTCTTTTACAATTCCTCTTATTAATGATCAAATAAAGTCTCCAATGAATCTCTAATAATTCGTACTCTATCTAAAATTCAGGGCGCTTATTTCATAATCTAGGATAAAAATCTTTTCCAACTCCAATCCTTGGGTACTTCGCGCGAACATTAATTTTTACTGCAAAAATTCGCACCCAACTTTTGTTTTATTTTCAGCGTGCAATGCTAATTATTCAGGTGGTTTTTGTACTATAAAGTGAATTGATTACAATATTAATGCACCAGTGTGAATAGGGATATAAAGCTTTTATTACAAACCTTGCTCGTAATGGGATTATACCACGCTATTACTAAACCGTGTCTAAAATAAAATGGTATTATTATTCTTAGCTAATTACCACGAAATCATGTCCCAGCTTTATTTGCATTTGCGTGCTTTTATTACCAGTGAAACTGTTTCTTTATAACAATAAATTCATTTTGTTTGTAATTTATTAAGAAGTTATTATAATTCAAGTACAATAAATGTGATTTAAAAAGCTTGTTATATTACTCATTCTCTTTCGAAACTGGTCGCTTTAAGGGGTTTACCACCCTGTCATAGTTATTTCAAGTACAAACGCTTATTACATGTCATATCACATAGATCCACCCACATCATAAGTTTCATGGTCTTTTCACATCCTACGTATATACATTTTGAAGTGATGTACATAAATAGATAATAAAGGCAAATGAAAACTGAATATTTAGATATTGTATTCGTAAACATTGTACATGGTCGGCCAAAGAACTGATTTACCACCCTAAGGGTGAATGCCACTTGCTGATTCATACGCGATAAAGGTTAGTTTCGCTTGCAGATCGATCAGACAACTGACACTAATATGTGACCTATCACACACGTATTCTTATCAATTAGGGTTAGCGTCATTATTATGCATCTTTTTCAATGATATTTACTATAAACGTTGATGTATTTTTTGATGACTAGGAAACTAAATTTAAACTGGTACACCACTTTCTTGGCCCACCGTACATTACTAGTTACACCAGACTCTCCTGCAAACAACGCTAAAACAAGATGGTGCAATACGCTCCAGGTCTATTGCAATTTTGGTAATAATCCGTATCAAATAGTGGGACAAAAAGTTTGCGACGAATCATGTACTAAAAACTTTCAACGTACTAAATTACTTAGAGCTATCTCCACATTCCGCATGCAATGCTGAACCAGTTAAAACAGTTAACTGCGCAATAGTTACAAACTAATTTACCGTCAAAGTGAAAAGGCACTATGTACTTAGTATAGTTTCCAAAACTACCCTTAAATGTTCTTTCGGATGCAATATTTGTATTACAGCCAAGAAAGCTTTCACTAAGATTAATTTGATAACACTAGTATAATATGACTAGTATATGTAAAAATGTAGTATGTGAATAATATGGGTAAAAACAACGCAACATCACGCCGCTAATCACTGAAGAGGTGCACAGAGGAGTGTAATACACTCCACCATTTCGTCAGTTACCTTTAAGTCCCAATGGAAGAGATGGTGAGCTTATTGCCATACACTGGGCACAGATCCAGACTCCGAGTGATTACTAGAAGTAACAACCGTAATGTTAACAAGACCTAACATAAGTTTCAAATAAGCACTCTAAATACTTTTCTATGTAGGTTTCTAAGAAACTTCGCTTCAAACTAGAAACCATTTTATTGTAATGGCTTCTAGTTCATTTCCTCAAACGAAAGATTCCTTTATACGAGTATCTCAGTGGAGTGCTCTTCCTCTAGAGCACGTATATCAGACAAAGTACGTGCTAACGTATAAACTACGCAACAGTTTGCGAACTGATTAATAGCAATGGCTTCTTGTTCATTTCCTCAAAGCAAGCAGCGCGTACAATTGTGCCGAGCGAGTGCGCCCGTAAGTTTCATTCTCTGTTCAGTTTAACTCACACTTCGATAAAGAGTTTTGGTGTTGTATATTTGAACTATACGGAAATGCACTAAAATTGTCTTTTAAAAGTATTGTATTGTTCGTAAATTGTTTACCCGTGTAGTTATATGGAAAAATTTTAAACATAAGCACCATATTAATGCCAATTTTTCATCAATAATAATCACAATAGAGCCCTCATGTCTTTCGGTCGCTTGAAGAAAAATTTCAGTTACAAAATGTATTCTTCAAATGCACCTACATACATATTCGAAAAACTTTTCGTCAACGCTACGACCTTCAAAATAAGAATGTAATATTATATACGATTACAGCCACAGTAGGCACTCTAGACCGACAACTAATTACAAGCCCTTAGCAGCACGCGTTACAATTTATATCTCCGTCGCAAGTTAGAGCGACACGGGAACCCACTTCGCGTCTAACGACACTTTCGCTGACTTCATTCCCACATACATCACACCAACTATTAAATCACTCGCACGGCCTTTTGTTTTGGTAGTGTACAAACAAGCTTATTACATTTTCCGTAAAATTTTGATTTCCGCAACTCATAATAACCAGGATCATATAATGTAAACACGTTTCTTACACTGTTTTATAGACCGTATTCGGCACCGGAATTTTTGACTTTGTCTATGTCTTTAAATGACTATAAAGTCAGTGCACGATAAAACTAAAGATGCTAATATGTTAAGCGTCGTCGCAAAAGTATTTAAAAGTGTTAAAGAGACAGTATGCAGCAAGTACAGATGATATTTACTTTCCTAAGTGGGGCGTAAGGGGTTCCAACTACTATCTCAGGAGCCCAAGCCAACCTCACCTGCACGTGGTGTACCCTGCTTTAACAGACGAGGCTCTGACGATCGGCTGATTGCGGTATAGCGCAGCCTAAATAGGCACGGCTAAATGCCCTGGTCGCCGCCGGGCAGCAGCGTCGGCGGTGCGAAATGCTGTGCCCTGCGATCTCCAACCCACATGCCCAGCGTGGAGATTACGGGCATAAACCCACTTTTGGGGAGGCGTATGTCCAGCAGTGGACTAAGATAGGCTGATGATGATGATGATGACGCAGTGGGGCAGAGTACAATTTTAGCGTAGACTAAACAGATCTTACGAGTACCTTAGTTTGCCTATCGCTTTATTTCCACCGTCATACAGATAGCAACATGAATTGTTAACCAAGCAACAATTACATTTTCTACCCAAATCTTAACTCCAATGTATGATTATCGACATACGAATATACATTTCGCTTTTGCAACAAATAAGCTCAGGCAACAAATAACAGGATATTAGTGAGGGCGTTACTAAGCATATTGCTAACACACAAAAAGCTGTTTTAAGACTATTTGAAAACCACCAAAGATATGTTCATTCACGCTTATGAATTATCACTGTATGGTTACGCTAGATTCCTTACACAATAGGCAATGAGCACGGTCATCAAAAATCTGTATCTCCGTAAACCTGACATGCTTCTCGATCATTCAGTATTTCCTTCATACCCCCGCATCTGTTTTGGAGAGTTGACTCCCTCGTCAGTCTATATTTTTACACTTATACATATAATGGTACTAACAATAACAAGAATAAACCTCGACGTATAATATTATCCCGTTGAAATATTATATAGTCGTAAAATAAATACAGTATCTTTTCAAACTCGTGTTATTAAAGCGATAACGGGCTCTGACGCTTCTGAGGATTGACATATTTCGATAAATTTAAGGACGGCATTCGATCATTACAGAAATCACCTTACAAACGGGCTTATTATATTATACTCCAATATTATTAATATTGTTCAAAACTATGCGTATAATATTCAGTGCACGCAGAATAATTAAAAGATTATGATTATGATAAACGTTATTTCATTTCGTCGTTTGAAAATCCGTAGCTGCAGTTCGCAGCGCAGTTCCGGAGCTTATTAATATCTACCAAGAGCTAACCTTAGAACTAAAACAGAATCGTTGATGTTCCTCCGCGAAGTTGCGATCTGCTGATAGCAGACGGAATGCGAATTTTAATTTATGTTGAGTTAACTAATTAAGAACTACTAAGTATAAGACTGAAACATAATTTATCATTGCTACTTAATATTATTATTTAATTCTTACATACATATATACATTGACAAATAAACATAACATCACTCTTGTATTTCACGGAAGGGGTAGGCAGAGGAGCGCAGTACAGCCCCACTATGCAATAAAGGTGAACCTATTGCCACACATCAAACACGAGTGAAGAACCAATGCTGGAAACTGGAAATATTAAGTTAGAAGAACTGAAACATACTTTTTCCGACCCGTGAATCAAACCTAGGATCTATCGATCAGCTATCGTGTTTGCAACCACTAAACAGACGAAGCAGTCAAATTAATGAACAATTTCATCTTAAACCATCTTATACACAATATTGCACAAAATCTGAAAATATTTTTTTTTTATTTTTTTTTTCAACCCATTACAATTCCACTGTTAGAATATGGGTCTCCTTTCATATTAAGAGGGTTAAGGCCATAGTCTGCCACGCTGGCCAAGTGCGGATTGGCAGACCTTTTTTATTACTAATACTCGATTTAGTATAAACAACAAAAAAGACCCCGTCATTTTAAAGTTTTGACACAAAATATTAATAAGCCAATAGATTTCACCTGACAGGTTCTCGAGTATCAGTCCAGAGTTTCATAGTCCACGATATTATCCACTGAACAAACGATAAATCACACCGCTGCGATTAATGTAATGTTCGGTTAAAGCTAAAAGGTTTACTTGTAACCTTTTAGTATCAACACGTTACAGTTCGTTGAACAGCTGACTTCAATTATGATGTTCGAACTCTGCTAAGCCGTTATAGCTATCGGAGTTTAATACTTTAGAACGTAACATAATATAATAAGCTTTAGACTTTATATTTTTGTAACTCGTGTATATTCAATAAAGCTTCTCTATCGCATTAGCTGGAGGACCGGTAAGGATAGAAGTAATGATATGAAAAATGTCTAAGGTGTGTGAAGCCTGCCAACCCGCACTTGGCCAGCGTGGCAGACTATGGCCTTAACCCTCTTAATATGAGAGGAGACCCGTAGTCCAACAGTGGAATTGTAATGGGTTGAAAAAGAAAAGAAAGAAAAGATACCTTCTCAATCTCTTAAAACGTTTAAACCTTAATTCATTCTTGAGCTTTTGTTGGTATATTTACATGTAAGTATACCCATTCTGATTATGATGATACCCATGTATGTATATTGTTTAAATCGTGATTCTAACCAACTTCCTTTGTGCTATGTAATTCCATTTCATGTAGGAATCCATCTCTAAATATCACCAAATATCTCAAATCTCGCTACGTATATATATCATCAGCTTGTCAGACTTCAGATGTGGTGGATAGTGGTAATGGTGGACCCTCGTCGTTCTGAGAGGAGACGTGTGTCTAACAACGGAATAATGAGTATGGATGATCTATGTTCAAAAACTACTAATATTTTAGTCAATATCAAATTTTATTATGATTCATCAAAGACTTGGGCGCTTGTTTCTCTCAATAACACTTTGTCATCATAAAAATTACTGTTCTGTTATTGTGCGGTGAAGTGTAAAAGGATTTCGTATGCTGTCAAAGGTTCGAAAACTATTTTTATTATAATATATCCGGTGAAACGGTTGGTTCATTTTTTCACGAATCGCTCAAAGTCTGTAAGTACTGCGTGCGAATCCAATTGTAGACGCGTATCGGCTGGAGAGCTGACGATAAGCACAGTGCGAGTTTTATTTAGAGAAGAACGAAATTGAATTTCGCTCTAAGGTTCTGTTTTAATTTACATATTGAAAGTACCATCGAAAGCATTCAAAAGAGTTTCGATCTTTTCGAGTTGTAGTGATAACTTCTTAATCATTTTGATAGTTAATTTCTTGTTATGCTTACGGTTTTGTAAATCAAAATATGTCCAATGCTACTGGTATGTTGTGAAATGTTATTCTTATTAATGGATTTTTTTGTTGATAAATCTATTAACATTTTTGTTATTGTTTTAAAAATAATCGTGTTAACTATGTATGCAAGTATTTTTTAACTAATTCAGTAATTAACAATAATAAAGAATAAATGTGATATATACAGTGGGAAAACAGTGGGAAAGTGTTTCTGCTTTGCAGCAAAAACAGAAACTGCCGTTGTGTTTGTAAATAAACTGTTAAGTATAAGGATGAAAGTTTACTATAAAACGCACAGTTCGTTTTGTCATAAACAAGGCCCTGTACATACATGAAGACGGATTAACAGACATTGAGTTAAAATGTCTTGAACATTTACGTATTTCAAAGGCGCATCAGAGCTGTCAGACCAAAGCAGTTCAACAGCTTTTGAAAGTTAACTGTCATGATAACTCACATAAGGAATTAAGGGTTATTAAGCCTTCCCAGTTGCAAGAAGACTAGTTTCAGAGAAATAAAAGACAATACTCGTTTTCATTAGCAGGTACAGTTTTCTAAACTGGGATGCTTAACATTGTTAAATAAATTGTTTGTTTTGATTTGGTTTTTAAAACGGAACCCCAAGACTCCCTTATTTCCTGCTCGATCAGACCTCCGTCACCACATCACATCAAAGCGGGTGAAATTGTTCGTGAACCTACCCGCACTGCCACTGAAATAATATTTTTTTTCGTCCAATGAAACGATTCAATGATGCGTTAACAAAACAGGGTGTAGCGCCGAGCACTCGGAGTGTGAGGAATGAGTTGATAAAGTGTTGCTACGAGTATGTACCTTGATAATACATGGTATAATATATTAACATGCATGGTCGTTCCCCGCACTGTATAATACACATCAATATTTAAAAAAAATATATATATAAGAATTCGTTCAATACGTTTTGTTTTTCATACAAATTGAGCTAGCCTCTTGTAATAAAGTTATTATGATGAAGTTTTTAGAGGGTTTTTACAATGTCACCGTCATTGTGTCTCTCTTAAAAATATATTAGTACTGAATACTAATGTTATGCACGAATTTATCGGATATTATAGCGATTATAAAGTGCAATTTACACTTTATCAACGAACAGTGACTATAGTATTTAAACATAATAATAATTATTATTAATCAGGTCACTTGGCCGGCGTTTTATATTATGGCATTACCCTTCTCATCTTGTGAGAAGACCCGCTTTCAACACAGGCTTATAAAATGGTTGACGATAATTATTATTAATTAATAGTATTTCTTAATGATAAAAGATATATTTATGTTTCTCTGTGTTTATGTGACCCATGACAAACGAACGCACTGTAAGTATCGTTTCTTGTAATTTTTATCAAAGTTAATATGTGAAAAACATATCAATGTACTTTTTTGCCATACTATAGTATGATTCAACGCATTCGTTTTAAATTTCTAAATATAGTCGAGTAGCTCGCACCCTGTATAGTCGCCGATAAATTGTCCCCAACAGTGCTCTTTGAAGACATTTAAATAAATAAAACACGATCGATTTAACTTCAGAAGACGGCGGTATTATTTTCATTACGACGCTTTCAGATGTTTTACTTGTGATCAGATGAAAGAAAATTAAAACGGGATCAGAATGTTATTATTGGCGACCCGAATTTATTTTTCAAAGTTAGTATTCGTTTTAAACGCATATAAATAAATGTTAGTGAATATTACAGTGACTTTTTCTATTTTTTCGTTTTAGGAATAACAGTCACATTGTTTCTATTTACAATATTTGTATATTATGATAATAAATTTAAAGAAATTAATGTTTACCTACTTGTGTTTAAGCAGAATTTTCGTCGTGTTTTAAGTATACTATATATTGTAACGTTACTTAGGTACACCTATACCTATACCTGTAACACCTGTTCTGTAAAACGTCAAACAAAGGGATAAACAGTAGAATGTGTATTATTTTCTTCAGGTCTTCCGTATTTGCGACAGAAACTCGGGGCGTGGTAGCAAGTGAAAGCGTGGTGCAATCGTTCTATTGTTAAGCAAAACTCGAAAGGCGAAAGAAATGGTACTTTTTTAAAGAACTGTAAATAATTTAAGATCCTTTTACCAAAGTTATAAGCGATACCAACCATTAATTTTCTGATGGGTTGTTTATTTAGGGCCCTGAGCAACATAAAGTAAGGAATCTAGAGGACTTTAATCCAATTTCTTTGTTTTAATTTCTTTCTTAATAAGTTGTACCTAAGTAGCTCCAAAATTCACTATAAGTACTTTCCAACCGCACCTTAATATCAAAAATATTTTTCCAATGAAGCGATATTACCGGGCGTCACATTTTTTATTCACTTTTTAAAACAGTTTGTTGTATTTACTAATCGCATCGGATTACGTGCTCATACTGCCGTCCACGCTTTATCCTGTAACTGTTTATCCGTAAACAAAATGGCGTCACAATAAAACGATTGGATCGAGACCATCGTATTGTTCAAGCCGTTTGCGAATGTTCCCGGATTAATGGGGGGATAGATTGTTGTGGTGCTCGGTGACGCTTCGTGGACTTTATCAATTGATAAGTAGCATGTATAGACCATTGCTATAAATTACAGGGTAGTAACAAGTGTATCACATGTTAAAATAACGAGCTGTTCATTTGAAGACTGTGTATAATTAGACACTGCGTAGACTTTTTTAAACCGTCCGATTTGAGCGTTCATTTGTAACACCTGAATGGATTGTTTCTTCAAAAGCATTAGGTATCTTTTAATTGAAATTTTGAACCATCTGACATTTATTTTTGCGTCTTGCAATCAAGTAATAA
>DWDT01005147.1:0-10648 GCA_018245595.1 Microceris scylla
AGAGACAAAAATTGTAAAAAATGTTATTTTGGTACTATATGTAGTGTGTATACGTGTATACATACATATGCATTTGGTGAAAAGCTGCTATTTTAATATTACAGACACTCCAATTTTATTATTGGTATTGATAAAATATTGAAACTTATTAATAAATGTTACTTTATGTGCGGCCCGCTAAACATTTTTAAAATTTAAATTGGCCCGTTAAATAAAAAGGTTGCTCACCCCTGCTATAAGCCATACCCAGACAAAAGTGACATTCTTTGAAAAACCACGTTTTGAATTACTATGAAAATAATTTTGATATATTATGTAGTTGTTATCCCTGTGTATATCTTTCAATAAACTGAAATCCCGAACCTAATACTGTATTTTAAAAAAATAAGTAGCACAAAACTACATATTATACCTAATATACAATTTTATTTCTTTATTTTATTGGTTGATACAATTCATGTTTTACTCAGGAATGTTTTCTTTTTTCAAATATTCATTTATTTATTTACTGGCAACAAATTAAAAATGAACTCATCAGGACCAAATCAACACAAAGTAATAATTCATTAATTAGGTAGAGTAAGATTGCAAAAGGCTCAAAAAATTGTGTTCTTTATCAACGTTGACCTTTGTTGCCTTTAATGAAATTGGCTACTTTAATCATTTGCCTGCAATACGATGCTATTTTCCTTAATTATTAAGTAATCCGTATATTTAAGTTTCTAATTTAAAACATACTGTAAAACTTATACACGTAGGTAACATTGCTGCAAACAATGATAGTTCATATTTAAACATTACAATAATACATAATGACAGCATTAATCCCGATATATCATGAAATTAATGTTTATGCCTTTGCGAGCATTATACAGTATGCTAGTCATAATATTTGTGTAAATTTTATTAATCTAAACACATAAATACTAGTATTATAATTGTCATGGCTACAAAAGATTTTATAGACAATCTGTTCGTCGAAACAATATTAGTCGAATGGCAATGAGTGTTGAGTAAGTAATAAATCACAATTCTTGAGCCGTTAATTATTTCGAGTCCGTCCGATGATTGAGTACAATGTTTCAAGTTCGCCAGTAATCTAGACTTAACCTTCTTAATTTTAATTTTCTCCCACCTTTGTATACCAGCGATCGCGGCCTTGCTCTTCTCATTATTGATAAAATATGATTATTACGTCATCTATGACCCGTGCGCGACAACTTGAGACCTGCGTGATGACGTTGCAGGGGCTTGTATGTAGAGTGCAAGATAAAACACAGTAAGTATTGTAAATCTCTAAAAAATTATTAGCAACCTATCTACATTAACCAACCCTGTTTATATTGAAAAAATCAATTAATTAACAAAAGGGTTTTTAACAAATAAGGTTAATTAACAAAAAAATTAACAAATTAATCAACAAAAGGGTTAGATACAAAAGGAAAGATTACGCAGAATTTTACTGACTTTTTGCATTTTTTTCAAGATGAAATTGTTTGACTTATCATGTAGCTTTAACCACATTTTTATTACATTTGCGCTAGGCTATTATTAACTCCTTTTAAATTCACTGGTAAATATTAGATTCAAACAAGGATGTTTAAACCACAAAAGCTTTTTTTGGTGGGAAATTATATGGAAATTCTATTTTAAAATTTTATATTGGTCTCACTTATTTTATAAGCATTTTAATCGATTAATGATTTAATTCGTATAGATTATGGGCCGGTGATGAGAGTCGTCTAGACTAAACAAGTAGGCAATCAAGTTGCAGACCAGTTTCTGTTGTCTTACAATATGTATTTTGGGGTCAGGGACGCGTTAAATATTATTCTTTATCCAATTTTTATACACGAATATTTATATTGGACATCTTTATTATTTCATATTATGCAATAAAAATATGCAAAGAATATTGAAATAAGCATATTTATCACCCCGAGTGAAGCGGACAACAAGGTAAAGGTTTTTTGTACTTTTTAATTTTTTTAAACCAACGACATTACCAACTGTAATAGCAGCAGTCACAAATGGCAAATTATGGCAGTCACAAATGACCGATGCCACCCATAGACATCAGCAACTGACCTAAAACAAAGCATATGGATTCTAATTTAACAATTATATCGTGTCAAAGTCATAACCAAGTGTCATAAAGTGTCAAAACAGTGATCAGATGTTTGTTACATAAGTATCGCATGACATTATAGAAACTTTGAACAACATTTCGATTTAATTTAAGATTATAATCTGTTAATAATTGCCGCACGTGACTCTTCATTAATATGACGCTTTTCATCGATTTACATGAGATAAGACAGTCAAAACTGAACGATATATGTATCTATACTGATTGTATTTGAAACTGTAATTTATTCTGCATTAAATATTCAAAATATATAATGGTTATTTCAAATCAAGGTTACATTAATACAAACGTCCTTGAAGTCAATGTTTAACTATGTATTCGTATTTATGCATATGTATAGATACACCTCATACACATATGTATGTATATTATTATTATTGACAAATATATGAATATTAATATACGTAATTATATAAAACATATTATTATAGTTTAATTTACATACTTATTTTCCGTAATTTTTCATTTCCACTATTTTTTTCGTTGCCTCGTATTATTATTTCAATACTTTTGTTCCACGTGCCTTTTTACGTTCGGAGAAATATTTCTTGTTAAGGCGATTATAATGTATTCCCTAGATTTATTCTTATCTTTCGTAAAATCAAAACACGTAACATCACGCCTCTAATCCCTGAAGGGGTAGACAGAGGAGTATAGTACACTTCCATGTTTCACCAATTACGTTTACATCCCATGGAATGTGGCGAGACTATTAGCATACCCCAGACACAGATCCAGACTCCCAGTCACTACTAGAAATTCTAAATTTGAAAAATCGAATAGTCCCCGACTCGGGATTTAAACCCAGAACCTCCCAATAGACAGTCGCCCTTGCAACCACTTGACCAACGAGGCAATCGTGATTTTAATCTTACGTGCTCTGTATTGCGAATTATTATTAGGATTTTACATATACGACATTTTAAAGGAAAAAGTTATCAGAAATTGATTAAACATTATCATATAATGTTTTTCAATATAGCACAGTTACAATACAGCTTCCTCATTACAAAATAGAATAATCATTTTCAAAATATATTTATTTGACACATTACAAGCTATGTTTTTAACCTCCGGCGTAAAAAGTGCTGGAGGTGTGGTATCATAGATCAAACGGATGAACCGATTTTTTTTTGTTCTAAAGATACTTTAGTCAAAAATATTCATAGCTATGATTTAAAAAACTGTGACGATATCTTTCAACATCATTACGTCTTTTCTACTAATTAAAGACATAGTACCAACTTCACTGGTTCGATTTATTAAAAATCAGTACTCCCGTGGATTCAATAATTTTACAATATCACGGTAACCATGATCACATCCAGTAACATCAACTGGAATCAGCAGGTTCAACGTCCTCAACCTCATCAATTCACGTCATAGATATTGCATCTTTTTGAGTTCATCGAAGTAGTCTCAATAATAAAATATATGTACCTACGTAGAAAAGTGAGTCTTGATCAGACCAGAAAGGAAAATTTAGGCTAAACTTGCAGAGGAATTTAAGTTAATTCCAACAGTGGAATTATTATTGGTTCATGGCGAATGCGAAATATAACTTTAAATTAATTCCTGATTTCTAGAAATGTGTTACAAATAATAGATTTAACAGGTACTTATGGAAAGAAAATATGTTTTATACATAAACTACCTATTTAAAACATTCTGGCCACTCTAAGGAAATATCTGAATTTTGTATTTTACAGCAACATTCAGTTTCAATAATATACAAAACGACACAAGAAATGTAAGATCGCGCAGAGATAGAGAGATATAGTATTGATTACGATATACGAGTACTACTAGCTAGGAGAAGACGTTTCAGAACTAGTGTCATTAAATTAAATATTCAGTTTGTGATGTTCTGCCGGATTGCACGACCCGTGCAGAACACGGCCAACAACCTGCTTTCCGATAACGTTACGAACATCATATTATTAAACAAGATTTGTTATTGCAAAATATCCAGTATCCACTATCTACAATTCCATATAATCACATCTTACGTAACCATGCACAAAAGCCATATGTGTTAAGGATCTAAAATACAATAATGAAGAAGTACAAGTAATTGAATTATTATTATGTGGATCACTTTAGAAATGTGTCTTTTTTAGGTTGTTAGTACCGTAGAATGGAAAGATAGAAAATTAACTCGACATATGTTCAAACACCGCTTCGCCGCCATTTTGTAATTATTACCTACTCGTGTTAACCCATATTAGAAATGAACTGAGATTATTTGGACAAATAACAATTGTGCCAAATATTATCACAAGCAATAAAGTGATACAGTTAAATTGTTCGATTCAAACTATTTTGTCATATTACCTCACAGGCATTGCTTCGGCGGTAAAACTTAAAATCGATCCGAGATGCAGAACAAGAATATACATATATTTTAATAAGAACAACATTTTATACTGGCATTATTCGACCCCTGCAAGAATCTACAATAAAAATAATCTATTTTCTTTTCAGATATCCTACAACAGCTGTACAACTTATAAAATTGCCTCGAAATAACATAACAATTGGTACGTAACAGTCTTTATAAGCTTCATGTTGGTTAAAATTTATACTAAGTAAATGGTAAACGTTAGTAACATCACGCCTGTAATCCCGGAAGGGGTAGACAGAGGTGTGTAATAGTACACTCCTACCTTTCACCAATTATGTTAGTTTAATTAGTATTACATTGTACCGAATATAATTATTTTACCTGCTAAATCAAAATAATTGTAATAAATCTTTCATTGACAAAAGTAAGAAATCTACGAATATGGTTGGGTGCAACTCTTAATTATCACGTTGTATTCAAATAATGTGAGCACTACATTAAGCTGAAATTTAAAAAAAAAAGGCTAAAACGTATTTTTAACGAAAAGTCATTTATTAAACACATATATTTTCACGTATATAAATATGTCGTCTACATAAAAGACGATCAGTGCTGGTAGATAAAGCTTACACTTCTAAAATAAATTTGTCCACAGCACATCTATGGTTAAATGTAATATTACACACTTTTTGGAAATGTTGTATTTATTCAAATACAATTTTATAATTAAAAACAAATGTAAAAGATTATTAAATTTATAAATTACATTACTTTGTTTTCGCTTTTCTAATTTTCTCTCCTAGAAAGCTTCCGACATTAAAATATAATTTGTCAATTTCAATTGATATTAGCTTAACTATTAATACTGGGAGATATTTAATCCCATAATCGTTTTACTTGTATTTGTTTTGCTCTAAAGGTTAATTACCAATTTTTGTTCTTAAACAAAATTTATGGTGTTGTTAATAATCTATGGGCTTAGGTTTCCGAACCATCCTCCGTCTGTCGTTAGTGAGTGGCTCTGTCTAATACTCTATCATTTATCTGTACCTCTGATCGTTCCGCTTATATCAGCTATGCAACTTGTGCAAGTGTGGAGTGAAAATGTACAAAAATAACTATGTCGTGATCTGTTTTTCGAAATTATAACTCATAACTGATTATATGAATTAAATTTGTGACATGACTAATTTTTTGCCGTATCAACATTATTACTTTTCTCAATAATATGTACTGAAAACATAGTCGTGAGAGAACCTCTTGTGACAGTTCTCAGTACTAAACAGGTAGGAGTTATTTGGAGTTATCTCATCTACTGTCCGATTGCATTAATGCGTTATTAATTTCATAAATTTTGTTCCACAGATCATAATGGCACTAATACTGCAATATGTGAATGATATGCATGTTTTTATGGACAAATATGGAGGTAAGCTCTATTTAGAAAAGATACTACATTTAAAAAAATATCAGTCATCAGATTTTTTCTCCATAATTAAACCAACCCATAAATATCTAATTATAAAATAGTGTTGTACAAAAAGTACAGTAAAATAATTATTACATTATTGTGTTGCAGATCCTCGGACAAATCCATGGTTCCTGATGAGTTCCCCACTTCCTACATTAATGATATGTCTAAGCTATGTGTATCTAGTCAAGGTATGTTATATAAAAGCCATTTAACAATTGGATAAAAGCATACATTTTTTGACAAAAAATTTTTCAAGTAATATATTTGATGACCCACATAGAAGTTTCACCCTATTAATTATTGTGGTGATATAAACAGTTAAGTTTAGGTAAATGTAATCAAGGCTCAAAATTTCTTTATAAAAATCAAGAACATTTCATTGTCAGCTCCAAATGTTATTCCAAAAAATCTTATTTACTTTACATCAATGTTCTATGTCAAGGTTAGAAATTGTCAAATATTACACATATTACATCAAAAATAAAGACCAACATGTGAAAAGTAAATATATTTTACAACAATTGAATTTATTCGGTTTTTGTAATTTATTTTGTTTTTAAATTGATTAATTACAATTTATTATTAGCCATTATAATGATTACTTAGGTATTTTATCACACATTGTCTTACAATTGGTAAATACATGTTTAATGCTTTAATTTATGTTAAAAATTCTGACAAATTAATTTGCACATGTATAATACTTAATACTTAGTCTAAATGAACTTTTTAACAGGTTTCATGACAAAGATATGTTTGTTGCAGGTTTTAGGGCCCCGGTTTATGGAAAATAGAAAACCATATGAATTAAAAAATGTGTTAATAGTGTACAATTTTCTTCAAGTTATATTTAGCACATGGCTGTTCTATGAGGTAAGACATTTTCCATAAGTATCCAACATGTAAATTACACACATAGTCTTTAAATTTGTTCTCACACACAATATATTAAATCGAAATTGCTTCATTTTATTCTCTGCACACAGTATCTCATAGATGTAATTTGATTGTTATGATGAATAATTTTCAATTGTTATTCAAAGGTATCAACAGCAATAATAAAATCATATCTACTACTTAAAATTGAATTATAACTGATTTGAGTCATTTTTTGATAGAAAAAATTTTTAGTAGTTGTTATTTCTTTTTCAAATGTAATATGCATTACATAATTATCTTTAGTCTTTTTATAAGAACCAATTAGTTGTCAGAATTAATAAACAGACTAGAAAAATTAAAACTAAGGCAGATTCATTTTGAAGCTACATATAAAATATGTTCATACAATTCATACAGTTCAGACCACATCAGAATCTGACATAAAAAAGATTATCAAAAATTTTTGATAATGCATTTATTGATTTGCTATTGTTATAATTGGAAATTTAAAAAACATTATCACAGTATGTGATAAATATCTCTAATATTGATAAAATCAGTCCACACTTATATAGGATATATGTTGTCTTGTATGTGAATGATAAAGGAACACACACAACTCCAAAGCAAATACAATTTTTATAATTACTTTTTTCTTTATAATATGATGCACAAAAAAATTAATCATATATTCTGTGTGTAGTTGCATGTATCTAGTTTCCAATATTTGTACACTGTTGGTCACATTATGAACACTAAATTATTGTTATAAATAATGTACTATGTCACTGAATAGTTGCATTTTAAACAGCATATAATTAAGCACACAGGCACCATTTCCCTGACTGGGTAGGGCATGAAAGACATTACACTGATGATGATGTAGATTTGGGTTAGTGGCAGACCATGTCTCAGTAGTTTAAAGCACAGTTCCTATGATGTTAACAGTCCTATACAATTCCTAATGCCAACTGTGTTAAATTCATAGTGAAAATATCATGAAAATTTGCCATTAGTACATGACACATCAAAGTGATTATCATTTATAGTGTTGCCAGATGTAAAAAATTCAGTGTGCTGCTGTATCAGACCTGCAGATGGCTTGATTACTTCATTCACAAGATCAACAAAAAAATTATCATTAGCACTGCTGTTTAGTGGACTAGTGTCATATATTGTTTGTTAAAGTAGCCAGGTACAGCAGAGGAAAGCCTAGCCAAATATCACATAGAGATTCAAATATCCAGTACTGGGTTCTTAGCATGAGTTACCATGCCTCTTGGTAAAGGGTGAAAGACATGTTGTCAAAAAATTGTGACCATACTAGATGAGGAAAATCCACTGAAATTAAATCATAACAATATTTTTATTTGTCTCAAAGTATTTTTTTGTATTTGCCACTGAAGTAAGCAGTGGAGTGTATACATTGATTGTATATTCCACCATGCATTGCCATCCACCAGGCACAAATATACACTCCAAGCTGCTACTAGATATTTCAAGTTTAAAAAATCCAATAGTACCCGTCACATATGTAGATTGAAACCAAGATCTGGCGATCAGCAGTGACTCTTGCAACAACTCGACCCAATATGCAGTCAAAAAAAATTATACACTTTTTTATAATGCTCTTACTAAATTAAATTAATAATACATATAAGACTCAATGCATACTAGCACAGAAATAAGCAGGTAAAATAATGAAATATCTAATGTGTGAAGTTAGTGGTATAAAAGTATTGGTATATGTTAGGGAAAACTTTTTTAATGTATATACTTGTTTGAATAAATGAATGATATGAACAATGATAACACTGTATTCGTAATCAAATATAATTGAAACTTCAATGGGATCAAAAACTCACCGTTGTTTTCAAAGTTAGAAGAATAAAATTTCAGCCACAAAGATACAAATTTTTGCTTTGTTAGTTCTTGTTAAAAAATGATAATCAGATATATAATTTTACATATAAATATCTTTAGGATAACTGCAAATTTTTCTTAGGATCAGAGATTTATTTAATTAACATGGTTCATGATTATTTAAATAAAAAATAAATATCATAATAGAAACTAAGACAAAGAGCTGCATGTATAAAAATCAAAACTTAATTATAAAAATAAAGTTCTACATCATTGTTTTTAATCTGAGATTAATTGGATATTTTCAACAAATCAGTTATTAGAAATTAAAGTACAAAACTGGCTGAAAATAAAAAGATCTTTAGTTTCAAAGGTGGGGACACAATTAACCATTTAAATTAATTGAAATTCAATGAATATTAATCAAGAACATAATGTATTAATGTTTGATTTATAAATGCAAATTAAAAAATATTTTCAGAGCTAACTAGTAATTGTAAAAAAAGTTGGATACAATCTATTTAATCATACAATCAATAAAATTTCAACTTTTTAAAAAGATGCATATTAAAAACATAATGCCTTGATCTTAATTGAAAAATAGTATTCCCTTCCATATTGCTTCAATATGTTCATTTGTAATAATTTTCAAATGATATGCCCAGAGTTTGATGGGAGGATGGCTGAAGCATTACAGCTTTCGTTGCCAACCCGTGGACTACACTGACAATCCTATAGCAAATAGAGTAAGTGATATGCCGGTGTCCGCTTGATACCTCCAAGGGTACAGAGACTGAATGAAACTAACCTCTCTCATTGTATATAGACATTTATCAAGTAATTATTTTCAGGATGCCTTTGTATATATAGTGTAAAACGAAGAGCACTATAGAGTATAATTTATCTATATTACTACTAGTTATGTAATCTTTTGTAAAACTTACACTAATGTGTGAGGGCCCTCGTATATCTACAGTACATGCGATGCATGCGGATATGCGTCGGCCCTGACTCTGTAATGTAGTTATTATGATTTTTATGTAGCGGGTATATGGTAATTAACAATTTGATTTATTATACCGGCATGCGGCAACAATCGCTAAGCAAATATACAAATAACATAGGGCCAGGTGTCGGCATATTGTTTCAGATCGGGGCGGCGGGCTGGTTCACAGGCAGGTATAACTTTCACTGTCAGCCGGTCGACCACTCGAAACATCCGCAAACGATGAGGGTGAATTATCTGTACTACCGTTATTACACTCCTAAACCCTGTAGGGGCACCCTCTTCCGTGTTTATGGTACATTTCTCACGACCAAACATGATCTTACATGATGACAATACCTAACTGAAACTTATTCCGAGTCACGCTGTGACTCCGTTCTCTCTTTCTTATTTTGCCTCTTATTAAGTCTCTCTTATATGATCTCTCTTTTCCCTCGACCTTATTAGCTTTATACCATATGTACTATCATATTCATTCATATAAATCATGCCAGTATTCATTCGCATTCCAATCGACATTAAAATTAACATAAAACATTGGCGGACTATAACATACAACATAAAACATTGGTGGACTATAGTGCAGATTAATAATAATTACACTAGAATCAAGAATATGTCGCCTAGAAACCAAACCCAAACCATATTATAATTATTACGTACTTATATAATTATATGCAATATATATACAGCATGGTTACCAAAACCGGATGCGCGCAAATAAGAAAGAAATACCTAATACGAATAATCTGTTTGTCATAGTCCTCCAATGTGAAATCCAATAAAGTTTTCTTCATTAGAAATTATAACCACCCATTGTTAAAATCAATTTCTGAACAAAGGAACCTCCGATCAAACAAAATCAAAAAATAATGAGAGTCAAAAATAATATAATTAATAATATAACACAATCAAAAGCAATATAAAAATATT
>DWDT01005148.1:0-10647 GCA_018245595.1 Microceris scylla
ATGAACACTGTCACTACATACTTACTGCAAGTACAGAAATGTGGCAAAGTTACTCCAGCTCGATTCCCAACTGCTGCAGAACCTATTATTGCGCCCCCGCCAGCTTCACCAGTAGCCACATCCACAGATGCAGCGAAAGCCTTCGGACTCACTTCTCCGATTGCCACAGGCTTGTCACCTACCTCAGAGCTGCCTGTCCGGCCAGTTTCGGCAACTGTCTCCCCCGCACCACAACCTATTGTTTCAACACCTCAGAAAATGGTTCAAAGTGCAATTAAGGTACCTGCCCAAGGAGCTGTTAAAATTTCGACAAACACTCCAACAATGAAGCAAGCATACCAAGCTAAAACAGTAGTGAAGTCTCCTGCGGCTGGATCGTCTCAACAGATCAAAGTAGCCGCTGTGACTCCTCAGGGTGTCACCAGGATCGTCAGCGGCGTGTCCACGCCGAGCACAGTGCGCGTGTCCACTGCACAGTCCAATGCTCAAATTGTTTTAGGAACCACGTCAGGCAGCGCAGGCACGCCGCGTTTCCTTCAAGTTAAAACTGGGTCGAGTGGAGCAATGCCGGTAAAGTTAGGTGCCGGGAACGTTCCGGTCAAGATTGCGGGTAACGCAGTGCCGTTGAAGATAGGAGCAGCGAACATTCAGGGTAAAATTGCAACTAATAGCCTACAGAAAGTAGCCACAACGAACGTTCCACTCAAGCTGGGCGCCGGGAACGTCAAGATTGGTACCAGCAATGTTCTGGTTAAAACAGCCAGTGGAGTTCCGATTCAGGCTGGAGTTGCTAATTTACAGACGAAAGCCGGTGTGCCAGTGAAACTGGGCGCAGGCAATATACCCGTCATTGGAAGCAGTGGTGGCGCGATACAGATTGCGGGGGGGACATTAGGAGGTCAGCAGGTGAAAACACCCGTATACAAGATTGTCACAGCGAAGTCAGGGGAGCAAGTTACGGCGACGACTACAGGCGCAGCGAGCGGCGCCACCGTCCTAAGGCAAGCCTCGGGCAATGCAGGTATTCCTGTTATTATAAAAAAGACGCCAGGAGCCGGCGCTCAATCTGGTAATACACCACAGTTCGTGACGCTAGTTAAAACATCGACTGGTATGACAGTTGCGACGGTTCCTAAAATGACCATGGTGCAAAACCGTACAGGAACACCAGTGAGTGCTGCGCAGGGGCAGGGAATCGCGCCGGGTGCCACTATCGTAAAGTTGGTGTCGGCCAACACAGTGGGTGGCAACAAAATCATTACATTGCCGTCGAATATGCTCCAGCTGGGCAAGGCGGGAGTGGGCGGCAAGCAGACGATCGTAATCACCAAGTCAGCCGGTCAGGCTAGCCAGCCGGGGCAGTCTCAGTGAGGTCCGCGACGCGCCCCGCATTGAACTGTCGAGTGTTTCCCCCGGCGGCGTGGCGGCCGCCGCGGAGGCTGGCGCGGGCGTGTCCCTTGCGTTGCGTGTGAGCTGCGGCCGGTGATGAACGGTGTGACATCTGTGGTTGTTTCTCTATATTGTAAATTATATCACGAAACACAAATGTGAGTCGAACTATATAATATTTTAAATCATATGAGGTTTTGTATGTTATGGGTCTGTGTAGAAAGTGTCCTCTAAGAGTTTTTACTAAAATATTTTATTTACTCATGTTTATTTTGAATAATGTTGTCTGATTTTACTATGAATCCTAAGTGATGATCTGTATTGCTCTGTCCTAGTGTATACCTTGTGATCTGTTTGTTTGATGGATTGACACAAATGAATTGTTTGTATCATTTGTGACTCAATTTTGATCAACTCACACAAAAGTGCCTGCCGTACAGTTCTTATATTGCATTAAGTTATAAGGGTATTGAATTGAGGCAACAAAAATTTAATATAAAAGAGTAAACATAATAATTAGATTTGTAACATTTTTATTCAATTTGAGGTTTATAATTTAATGCCTTAATAGATTTATTTGAGAAATAGGATATTTTTATAGCCAGCTGTATCAATTAGGAGAACAGTTATTTGATGTAGGCACAAGTGTGACCAAATAATACTGCCAATGATGACCTTAAATTGTGCAAAATTCAGTGACTACAAGTAAATGAGAAAGGTTTTGATGTTAGCCAGTCTGTTGAGTTGCATTGTCTTCGGCTTGGATCCACTCGGAGAGCAGTCTGTCACTTGCTTATTTTGTGTTGCATAAATTTAAGTCAGTCTTTGGATAGGTGGTTGCGATCTGTGCACTGCATATACGATAGTAATATATTTGATTATTCCCTGATTTAATTGGCTGCTTGTAGTTTAGAAGAGAGTTCTTCCGGGCTCAGTCACAAAGTGCAGTAACCCGGTGGGGGCGGCCAAGAAAACCACGGTTTTTGTAGCTTTTAGTTTTATCACAACATATAATAGATATGCAATGTTTAAGTTCTATATGACAAGCCATTGTTGTTGTTATGTGTTTGTTTGTGAATGTGGTGCTATTGAGATCAGTGGCATGTCTTCCATCTCCGAACACTTCCAGTCACGCCATTTCCTTGTCGATAGTTTGAGGCTATTTTCGAAATTCGGACACCCCACTGATCTGAATATGTCTTGCGTAAGGATTAAATTGTATTTTTTTATGACCCAATTACGAAAGACTCAAAAGGTCGACTGGTTAGTATGGATAATGGAACATTAAAAATCACATATTCAATGTATCACGTTTTCATTATGTTACCACATGATTAATTCCGTAGCTTTTGGGTAACACTCGCAAATGTGTAGAATGCAGCCGACTTTTGACTCGGTCGTAGTCGAGTGCACGCCTATAAATAGGTGTCGAACGGTCGAAATTATTGTGCCTGGAAGAGAGGAGAATATTCTAAATTTCATATAAAACATACTTTGAACAATGCCGCGTTCTTTTTATTGATATCGTTTATCGATAACGTTGTTATATAAGAAATAATTGACATAATTCAAAAATGCAGAATGTTTTCGTGTGTGTGACTCCCGCGAAATACATAGCCCGCGCTCTAACACTACTGTAAGTATGGACACGCAGATTGCGAGCGGGACGACAATATTAAGTGGGAATATTCTGCATTTTCCTCAGCGTAGAATAAGATTTTAGGTGTACGTAATAGATCATCATTACTAAGTTAAGTGAGGTATGGAATGTAAATATCATTAAGTAGATAAATTTAATGTTATAGTTTGTTCATATTATGTTCATTTGCTTGAATAAACGATTTGGATAAATGCGTATTTTATTTGTCGACGCCACGTGTTTCGCAACATCGAAATAAGTAAGGTCTAAGCTTTTTTAGTGATTGCGCCACTTCGTCACGCTCTGGCACTGCCTACTGCAATGACACCATCTGTCGCCTGTTATTTGTCCTACACATAACAAGAGTAGAGTTAATGTTTGTTTGATCACATTACATTTTCGAAATACCTAATTAATTTTATTTACGTTATTACTAGCAACAAATTTAAAAACTCGTTTTTATATTAAATGTGATTTCTTTACCTTCACCTGTTTGAACAGCAATGCTGAAAGTTTTTTTAGTCGTACCTACATTAATTCTTTGATTGGCTCATTGGTCCAGTGATAGTAGCTGTGTCAAAGATCGCGGGTTCGATTCCCACCCAGGACAAATGTTGGTGTAATCTAGTTCGCACTGCACAATTCGTGTTTGAGATATCCTAAGATATTGTTTGTTATTTTTCTCCAATGTGTTTAGTTTTTAAATTTATCATTCTTGGTTATTATCTCAGGTAGCGACTCATTAAAAATATTTTGACCTACAAATATCACAGAAAGTGACCGTGGGTATTAGGAGTTCGGTTAATTATTATAGTATCGCTCACTTACGAATAGAGTGTACCATGGTCATTTACGAGTATTGTAGTAGTAATATATCATATAATAGTTTATAAGTCATAGAATAATCATGATTTAAAATTTTCTGAATTGTTTTTGAAGATAGTGATTTTGCAATATCACTCTGTAGTCACAATTGAGGGCTATGATCTCGTGGAGAGGAGAATCAGGTTTTATTTACGCCAACTGAAGACATGTTGTAATTTTCATTCCTATAATTTATGTGTAGGACTTAGGGGGGTGTAAGGGGTTCCAACCACTATCTCAGGAGCCCAAGCCAACCTCACCTGCACGTAGTAAATACATCCTGCTATAACAAACAGATGAGGTTCTGACGACCGGCTGATTGCGGTATAGCGCAGCCTAAATAGGCACGGCTAAATGCCCTGGCCACCGACGGGCAGAAGCGTCGGTGGTGCAAAAAGCCGTGCCCTGCGATCTCCAACCCGCATACCCAGCGTGGTGATTACAGGCATAAACCCCCTTTTAGGGGAGGCCTATGTCCAGTAGTGGACTGAGATAGGCCGATGATGATGATGATGATGACGTAACATTTATTACTATTACAGTGTATTAGTTTAATACATTAATAATATAAGACCGTTAAAAATATATAAAGCTTATTCGAAGTGGTCTCCATTGGTTGCAATACAGTCCTTTAAACCTTGAGGCCAGTTATCAATAGCAGCACGTACTCTTTCTATGGGAAAATTCACCACTTCCAATCGTATGGATTAGTTTAGGGACTCCAAATTATCATGGCGTTTAGAGCAAGCCTTACTCTCAAAAACTGCCCATAAATCATAATCAAGTGGATTAAGTTCAGCATTAGATGACGGTCAGTCTTCAGCTCTGATAAATTCCAGAACGCTCGTATCTAGCCAAGATTGGGTGAAAGGACCATTCTTGGTTATTGAACATGGTGTTGTTAAGGGGCTTAACTAACTTCTTAACAATGGTATCTTGATATACTTGTACCGATGTTTTGATACGTTTTTCACAAATATATGGCTCAGTCACTCCTTCATAGCTAACACCTCACCAAACCATCACTGAAGTCGGACAATGCACACGTTGTACTCTGTTGACTAATTGTGAAGCTTCTTTAAAGCTTTTTAGCATAAATACAGTCATTTTGTTTGTTAAAATATTGCTTAATTGTAAAAATTTTCTCATCCGTAAACAAATTTTTTCCTCCTCCCTTTTCGCACCGTTTAAGTAGTTATTTTGATTTTACTACTCTATTCTTTTTTAAATTATCAGTTAAGAAATGAACAGCGCGTGCGTCTCTTATAGACTGCAAGTCCTAAGTCTCATCTCTCGAGATAAAATTTTTTGCTTTCAGACTGGATTTCTTCGAATTCTTTCTCTTCCTGCTTTGATTGCCTTTTTCGTACGAACACTACGTGGACGGCCAGATCTTTTTCTATCACAAGCAGAGGAGGTTTCATTGTACCTATCAATAGCCCGGCATACAAACATTTGACTAATACCAAGCGTATGGAGGATTTTAAATATTGTATTCGGCACCATACCTACTTTATGTAATGCAATCACAGCGATTCGGTCGTCTTTATCACCCCACTCTATTTTAATACTTAACACTAAATAATTAACAATATATTAGCGCGAAAATAAGAAAACTCATTAAACAATCATATAAAAATGACAGATTCCAAATTCAAAGGTAATCTTTTGTTTATTTTAAATTATAACAGTATTTATGGCCAGCCTAAGTATTATGAGATGATGCATCTTGGGAGGATTTCCATATTTTCAACATGGCATTGACTGAAAGCACGAAAAATTTGATAAACTAAATTTTCTTTAAAGGTATAAGATCTCCTTGCTATTGATAATTTTTATTTGAACATATATATCGCGCGTATTTCAAAAGCGAAACGATGTCGGCGACGTGGCGGCTCGCGGTGGGACGGAGCACCCGCTTGACAGTTCACTAATGACATAAGGCACAGGATGCGGGTTAATTCGATGAGGCGCTCCCGAGCCGCGGCCGTGTCGTGCTGCACGAGTAGGCGCCCTCTGGCGACCGATTTAATTATTATTTGATTACTCTCGTACGAAGTTCTCACCGACTGTATTATACAAGTCAGGATTTAGAAAAATTAAATTTAAATTATTCTTACAACGGTTATATTCGGTTGAAATGAAATTTCTTATACGTTGAGGCGAATATTAGGGATTATCTCTTAAGGACAGACATAATTCTCGGTTTATTAATAACATAAAAAGAACTGTTATTAATCCTATTTATATGTTGCAAAAAAACATAAGATGAGTAGGTATATACGAGTACATTGAGCAAATGGAAGTGTAACGTTGACCATGACACCTCACTAAACTAGAAATACACTGTGCAACCAGCAGACCCATTGTCCGCCAATCACAAGAATAACAAACGTCAAACACTATAAATCAAAATTAAATATGTTATGTAAGATTATGATAGGCTTTCCCTTTTTAAGATAGGATCCATCTGCCACTGGAAATTAAAAATTTAACCAATTGTACCAACGTGCAGTAGTACTATTACACAGTAGTACCAATATAGCACGAAGAGACATAGGTACTCGTAAAGCCGGATTAAGTAATCCTAAGTCCGCTAATGCGGACAGCGGCCGAAGCCGACGCGTCCGTGTGCGACTAGCCTAACTACATGGAAAGAGTAATTGGCTCTGGATCAACGCAAACAGAATATTCGATTCGATTTGACAATTACATACAGCTCTCTCATTGAACCCTGCAGACTTTTGAAGAGAGTAGACTTGTTCCTACGAACAAACGCCTACGTACTGCCGCAGCACGTTATTGTCAAGTTAATCATTGTTTAATTACAAGCTAAATGAACTGATAGGGGACCGAGTTATTGTGGTTGACGCACATAACTTCATTTTTAAATACGGCACACAGTGACTTGTACTAAGCAATAGTCTTATTACAAGTAATGGTAACAGGACTAACTGACATCAACATTATTGGCAGATATGTCGCACTTTGGTGGCAGGTGTCCGCAGGCGGCAGCGCTCACTGGGCTCTGCCGGATATTTGATTACCACTGAATATACGAGGATAGATGAACTTATAAACATCGTCGCACGTGTCAAAGTATTAAACGATTATATTTAACAACTGTATACGGCACGACCGGCTCACCGGGAACGAGGTCATCCTCCAATCACTTGCCAAAAACTTCCTTTGGGAAGGCCTGTGGCTTAGACAGGCTGATGATGTAATGACACGAATATAAAATGAATTCTAATTTTCGGTTATGCACGAACTGGCGACGTATAAATATAATATTTAGAGCGAACAGCTGCGTCGGAGAGCTGTCCGCAATAAATCCAATAGTCCAGTGCTATAACTCACGTATTGTTTAAACGAATTGAACAATAGCCCCGTGCGGAGCCGCCGGCCGCCGGCCCCCTACATTCACAAATTACTATGACCGCGCGCCCCTGAAATATTAACTGCCCTCTGAAAACACTTTGCGTTATTTTCCACTTCCACTACACAGAAAAATAACATCTTTTGTGATATTTTCTACAGGTAAAAGCTAAAAAAACTACTTAACTATATAGATATATTGATTGACCTGTTAGTTCAATAGTTAGTGTGTATGACTGCTGAGCCGGGGGTCGTGGATTCTATGCCACCCGGCACAAGCGTTTATGTGATGAGCATAAGTATTTTTTATGCCAGGGTGTTCATCAAAAGTATCCATACAAGTATACATTTATAGGTGTAAGGTAGATTATCAGCCGAATGGATCCCATAACGCAGCTGCTGCTTAGTGTGGGCTCAGGTGTCCGCGTGTGGAGATGTTTCAAGATATTGAGATATAGATGTTGCCTACGTACCTGTAAGCGTATTACATTAAAATATTTATAACAATGAGCTATTTATTATGAGTTTTTTTATTTGAAAACGATTCTCGCAATCTTCGTTACGTTTGTACAATAACAAGTCGAAGCTGCGAACTTTTATAAAACTCAACGAGCGTGATGCGAACACAATTACCGTATTCGGACAAACTGGCTCACAATTGAACACTAGTTAGCTTATATTGATTCAGTCAATTGTCATTTCGATCTGGCACGTGCATATGTGCGTGTAGGTACAATCTGATACAGCTACGTACACATACATGTATGATACATCGGCTCAGGGGCGTTGCGCACAGGATCGCGCGCTGGACAAATGTTTGTGGAAGCGGTCACGAGTATTTGTTCTGTGTCTGCTTGTACCACTAGGATTATCTAATTTGTGTATTTAGGAATTTATATACATATGTATTATTATTATATTATTATAGACTGCCTCGTTGGTTGTGTTGGTTGCAAGTGCGACTGCCGATCGAGAGGTTCCGGGTTCGATTCCTGGGTCGAACACTACAACATTTTCTAATTTAGATTTTCTAGTAGTGGTTTGGAGTCTCGATATGTACCCGATGCATGGCAATAGGCTCACCACCTATTCCATAGTGGGACGTAGACGTTACCGGTGAAACGTGGGAGTGTTCTGCATTCCTCTGCCTACCTCTTCGAGGATTAAAGGCGTGAAGTTACGTTTACATTGTATTAATATTAAACCTCTATCATTCATGCAACCTACGTCGCTATTAAAGGTTGTGAACTGAGTCCAGCCATTCTACTTACCCTCCTTAATTGAGGGTTCTTCCGATCAATCCAACTTTTTTATTAATACAAATTCTCCAGTGCATGTCGGTCCTTAAAACAGTGACTTGTCTATTGTCGCCCATCTGGCAGCATCTTGTACACGACTACGAATTTCACAGTAGTAGAATTTCATGGGTTTCATGGTCATCCATAAACACCTCGCATAGCGATATCGGCACAGCTTGCTGACTTACTTGAAACTTGTTCCGAGAGCGCAACGCGCGGCAAACAGCCTACATGACACTGATCTATTGAATAATTGTCTTTGGTACGCACTATCCACATACAATTTAAGACAACATAACATTACGCTTGTATTGCGCCTAAGGGGCACAGGTGTGTAGTACTCCCACTTATCACCAATCATGCTATACATCACAGGGAATAAGCGGTGAGCCTGGTGCCACAAACGATTTAACGTTTTAAATAATCAGATTTGTCACATAATTGAATCCCTTTCAAGATGATTTAATAGGGAGACAGAGGAGCGCAAGTGTAAGTTTAAGATTGTGGATCGCATGAACGACTTCTCCGCGGCGCGGCGCCTCACGCGAGGGAGCTAATGACTCGCATTTCCACCACCGACTGCTTCGCATAGTTGTTCGTCTTCCCACCGCACCAACAGCGCTTAACATTGTACACATTCACAATTTATACTCAACCTCCCTCTACCTACTATACATATGAAATTGTTACTTTGTCTATTTGTCTATTTGTCTCCCCGTAATTACGGTCGCCAACCCGCGTGCCCAGAATGCGGTTATGGACAAATAGCCCTCTTCACTGAAGCCACGCCCCGCAGTGCACTGAAACAGACTGAGGATGACTTTCCTGCCATACAAATGCAATAGCGGTGGTCTGAGTTATACTCTTCATTTTCTTCAAGTGAACTGGTTTCACAGTTTCGTCTCACTTGAAAATTAGTAATATTTGAAAAAAGTGTAAGCACGATGAGTGCGCATCGGACACGTGATTAATAATTAAATGCAACTCTGCTAATATCACATTAACGGACTCTACACTTGCTTTTCGATGCAATACTCTACAATTGCATGATCGTTATATCCAAAAAGAATCGAATCATCCTTTAATATGTACGAGTACATGTGTCCCCGTATACTAGATTACAATGGTACACTGCGCTACATGTACAATGTGTACGTACTCGTATGTACAAACAGTACGTGCCTTTGTGTGTACAGAACTGTATGATACCTTCTACGGCGTCGTCGCTTCTGGCAAATATTTGGTTTAATCATTTTAGTGAAACAAATACCTACACTCTTTATAAAATGAAAAAACTATTTACAATATTAATCTTGCCGAAACGTATCTGCCGCGCACAGCTCTGAATTTTACTTGAGCGAGTTTCATCGCCATGTTTAATATTTCGGCTGTCTGTAGCTGCACGGGAAGAACCCACTGCGTGATGATATAAACGAGTGCGCTCACGAAGCTCATTACCGTCTCATTAGCGGCTCCGCCCTGTAAGTAGCGACTTAATTCAAGTTTTTCCTTTATTCGGTAGCTACTTATGTGGTCCGCTTGAGAAAGTTTACAAACAGCGGCGGCGCGGTAATGACGAACAGTATTAAATGTGCATGAGCTATTTTTGACTTAACTTGTATACATATTAACATGTTCTTTCATTTCTGGCGTTTTACTTTCATACAATGGAGGTGACTTTTTATTACATGAAGACGAAAAGGAATTTCATTTTTAAAAAACGCGAAACATTACATCACATAATACGTCCGCTAGCAGTGTTCACACACAGCAACACAGCTGTGTGCGGGGATATTAAAATACATTCTTGTTGCCTTCAGTAAAAAGGCAACTTTTAGTTATGGATTGATAAAATATTAAACATCATCATCATCATCAGCCTATCTCAGTCCAGTGCTGGACATAGGCCCCCTCAATGAGCACCATCGCGCCCTGTCCACGGCTTGTCCCATCGAGCATCCAATATTTTAACATACCTTTTTAAAAAAACCTGTTTTGAAAAAAAAAATTGCATTAGGTTATTTAGGACTTTCAAAACACGAACTCATTTAAGCCCTCAAAAATTATCATCGTCGACCA